>CAUYRH010134334.1:0-65036 GCA_963574655.1 Perodicticus potto
GAATCTCTTGGCATGTCTGAAAAGCTCTCTTTCATAATCTCATGAAGAAGAGACTCTGTTTCTTGTGAAGCCGCTTCGTCGCTTTCAGGGATTCCTATAAGTGAATATTGGTTTTCTTTGAATTATCCCAGAGCTCTCTGAGACAGTGATCTTTTTTTGCCCTCCATTTCTCTTCCTCTTTCGAAGTTTGGGAGTATTTGAAAGCTTTTTCTTCCATGTTAGAAATCCTTTTTTCTGCTTGTTCCATTTTGTTACTGAGAGAGTCTACTGTATTTCTCAGATCTTTGAGGGCTGCAACTTCTTTTCTCAATGTGTCAAAATCTTTCGTCATTTTGTCTTTGAATTCATCGAAGTTTTGAGACATGTTTTGGATTACTGCTTGAAATTCTAATTCCATCTTTTCATCCATTCTGCTGATCTTATTTGCTATCCAGATTCTGAATTCGATTTCTGACTCTGCCATTTGCTCGTGCAAGGGATCTTGTGCTGTATCTGCCTTGTTGTTCCTTGGGAAGTTGATCCATTCTGTTTATTGATATTGCCAGAGTTTTCCTATTGATTCCACCTCATGATTGTTTTTCACTGTTGCCTCTTACCGCCCTCAGAATTGGGGAGGTGTCTCACCAAGATTAGACCCTGGTGGGATCACTCTGTTGTTGCTGGATCTTTGTAGGGAGTGACCCTGTTTAGCTCTTCTGGGACTTCCCCAGCCAAGGAGTTCTGTCTGTGGGCACAGCTCCAGAGTGTGGCACGTCGGGATCAGGCAGCAGGGCTTGGGATGGTGCACACAGTTCTGGGAGTGCTGTGCACCTGGTGGCCTTGATGAAGAGAACCCACTTCTCTAGCGGTCTCTGGCTGGGAGGAGGGCTCTGGAGGGAGGGCACGATTCGCCGGCCTCCAGAGTCCCTGGCCAGACGGGCAGGGCTGGTGCTAAGGCAGAGACGGTATGGGAGGATGCGGGTTGTGGGTCGTCTGGAGTTCCGGGCTGTGGCAGGCAGGCTGAGGCCCAGTGGGCACTGGGGCGCGTGGCTGCACTGTTGTTGAGTCCCCGGCTAGAGTGGGTGGTGGGTGAAGGCTGGATAGGTTCCTGGCGGAGTCCCTTCCTGGAGTGGGGGTGGGGTGGAGGGCCGTGCCCCAGCGGGCGGGATGCGGAGCCGTGCGGTGGTCCCAGTGGAGTCCCTGGCCGAGGTGAGCAGCACGTCAAGGCCCAGCAGGGCGCCGTGGAGTCACGCGGAGGTTCTGGCGCAACCCCTGGCTGTGGTGGGCATAGGTCCTGTGGGGCGTGGATCGGAGCCAGTGTGGGTTCTGGCATAGTCCCTGGCCGTGGTGGGTGGTGCGCCAAGGCCCAGCAGGGTGCAGAGAAGAGCCGCGCCGGGGTCCCGGTGGAGTCCCTGGCCACAGCAGACGGCTGGCTGAAACCCGAAGGTGCGCGGCATGGAGCCACATGGGAGTCCTGGAGAAGTCTCTGGCCAGAGTGCGGAGCTGCGTGGGGTTCTGGCATAGTTCCTGGCGGCGGCAGGAGATGCACTCGGCCCTGCGGGGTGCGTCGCTGTAGTTCCAGCAGAGTCCCTGGCCACAGTGGGCGTTGGGCTGAGGCCCAGAGGGACGCAGCACTGAGCCCTCCGGAGGTTCCAATGGAGTCCCTGGCCACGGTGGACCCAGGCTCAGCAGGGTGAGGAGTGGAGCTGCAGGGTTCCAGGCAGCGTCTTTGGCCTGGGGCAGGTGGGGGCTTGGCATGGCCCCCGGAGTCTCTTACCTGGTGGGGCGCTTGGTCTGTCAGACAGGCAGGGTGGACTCTGCTCAAGCCCTTCTCCCTCAGTTTCAGCAGGTGTCAGGCTTCTGGTTTGACAGGTAAGGGGGGAAGGGTGTACTGGAAGTTCAGAATGGCGGAAGACTTTAGTTCAGTTTTTCTTCCTGAAGCTTGGTTTCTTTTAGTTGCAGCTTGCCTCAGCAGAGATGACCTGCAGTTATTACTTCTTTCTCTTGGCTGGGCTCCCAGTCTTCGGCTCAATTGGGCAGTTTCTGGATGCTATCCTCCCTTTTTGACAGGAGCCTCTGTTGGAAGCTGCTTCCAGTTGGCCATCTTGCCCCTCCCTCCCAAAGGTCTCCATTTTTAAGAAAAGAGGCTGTCGATTTGGCCATTTAGCATAGCAATTAAAAGCCAAGGCTCAGTAATGAAATTGCTGTATTCAGCATAAAGATTGTGTCAGTTATCAGCAGTGTGTCTTTGAGGAAGTCACTTAATTTTTTGTTTCTTCATCTCATTAGATGCATTTAAGATGCAACGTTCTGGGGTTCTGGAGCAAGATGGCGGCTGAGTAACAGCTTCCCTGCAACTGGGCACAGTTAGACTGGGGAGAGAAGACTTCAGGCATCTCTGGCTGGCAGGATCTGCCCAGATACATCCCAGTGAGATGTTTGGGATTTTTTGGACTTGGCACTCAGTTGAACTACCTTGGGAGAACTTGGCCAAGAGTGTGGAGGTCTTTGTGTGTTGTCTAGGGCCCCAGACTGAGCTACCGAGTTAGATGGAGCTACCAGTGTTTGGTTGTGAAAAAACTCCAGTTTTTTTTTTTTAAAGATGAATCTGAATAAAAGAATGTAGTGAAGGGGCATTAACAAAATTAAAGACAGAAATTCATGAATGAGGACGCAAACACAGTAGTATTGATCCCTGAGGTCTCTTAGTGGGCCAACAGGACAAAATGTGAATTTAGTTGCTGTTAGGGTTGGAATCTGCAACTTTCCTAATGCCCAGGGTTTGCTCACTGCTTTTGTTTACAGTCAGGAAGAGAAAGTGTCAGTCGCTGAGCAGTCACAGGCTTTGTGTGTGTTGGATGGGTGGTTTAGGGGACATTATCTCTCAGCTTTCCCACTTCACAGCAAAACACACTAGACACACTTTTCCCATACTGACTGACTTCCTTTTGCCTTTGAGAATAGTGAGGATGGTGGGGCATTTTGTTGTTTTGTGGAATATCTTCAGTATTCTCCATGTTCCCAGTGAGTGCCCCCCGCACCCCCCACCGCTTCCTCTGCCTCCAGTTTTGATGCCTGCCTTGGTCTTGTAAGAGCAGAGGTGGGTTGGGCCCTGGGGAGCAGGTTCCTGGGGTGATGGGCAAGAGACTCCTGCCTCACTAAGCACAAGGCCACTCTCTGGCAGAAATGGAAGCTGACCTTTCTAGTTTGAGATTTACTTTGCAGTACTCCCAGCAACATCTGTTGATAATCTACTATGTGTCCTGTACTAGCAGTTTTACACAAGCACATTGCTTTATGGATCTCCCCAGGACATTCACAGATACTTAGCTATTCATTTGATAAATTCTACCAAGGACCTACTGTGCACCAGGCACTGTGCTGGAGCTGGGGAAAGAGTAGTGGATGAGACAGGTTGCTGACCTCCTGCAGCTTAGGTTCTGATGGAGGGGACAGTGGGTCATGGAGAAGGGAGGACTTTTCTAACAAGCTGACATTTGAGATGAAACAAGTAGAAGATAGTTGGGCATGAATTGGGGGAAGAGGAGGAGAAGGACATAGAAGTCATCTGGGGAGAAAGATAAGAGCCACCCTGCAGGGACTTTCAAGCACTGTGAAGCAGTCTCTTAAGTGAGGCTCCCAATAGCCCTGTTAATGGTTCATCATCTCCATTTTTATTAAAATCCTAGAAAAATTGGTTTAGAAATTACATGACTTGGAGGTGCGACTTGAACAGATGAGAAAGTTGACTGTTTATCAAAACCATTTTGTCTCCTACATAATTTTCAGAGCTTTCCTGTAGTTATTGCAACCTCACCTCCAACAAAAAGAACCCAGCACTGTGCTTTGACTTTTTGAATTCCCACCTGTCCCTGCAGGGAGATGTCCCCAACTTGGAACTTTTCTCCCCATTATTTTCCATATACAAATTTCCCTGGCCTGGGTCCTATCTTCAAGGTATTTGTGTTTGATGGTGGAGTCCTACAACACCCCCAGCCTGGTAGCCTTAACCTAGAGAAATGGCAGAGAGGGGGTGAGCTCCTGGCCTGCGTGTGACAGCTGTGTCTGTCTGTGGAGAGGGCTGTGCTGTGCTGAAATCTTTTACTCACTTTACCAAGTGGGGCAAAGAGATCCGGACCTAAGTTCAGAACTTCTCTGTCTGGCTTGGTGTGGCTTTGGGCTGACTCTTAATGCCTCTGTCACCCCTAATTAATATATAATTAATTAATATATTTAGAGAGTCTTTCTTTGTCACCCTGGCTAGAGTGCGATGATGTCATCAGAGCTCACAGCAACCTCGATCTCTTTGGCTTAAGCTATCTCTTGCCTTAGCCTCCCAAGTAGCTGGGACTACAGGTGCCCACTATGATGCCTGGCTAGTTTCTATTTTTAGTAGAGACAAGGTCTCGCTTTTGCTCAGGCTTGTCTTGAACTCTTGAGCTCAAGAGATCCACCTGCCTCAGCCTGTCAAAGTGCTAGGATTATAGGTGTGAGCCACTGTGCCCAGTTTTGACACCCTAAATTTAAAATGAACTGAGGGATGTTCATGGCCCTTGTGATCTGAACTTTTAGGCCTCAGTGTGGTTACCTGTGCCCTGGTTGCAAGCGTCACTCCTCCTAGCTGTGACTTGCACTCAGCAGGGAGAGTTAATAGCATTCTTTCCCACCTCCACATGTATGTGGCCTGGCCGTGCTGGTGTGACTGTGTGCAGAAAAGGGTCTTCTTCCCCCGGCAGCTCCCCCTTTGCCCGATGGTAAACTCCAGAGTCTTTCTAACCTTTTATTAGGAGTCTACCCCACATTACCATCATAGCTGGTCTTGGGCCTATTAACTCCTTCAAGATATCCAGTGCTGGAAAAGGGAATGGCACACAGTAGGTGGTCAGGAAATGTTTTGTTTCCTTCAGAAATTGCCTGAAAGATGGGAGGAGGAAATGTGCTGAAAGCAAGAGCTATGGAGCCCTGCTTTAAAGTGAGATTTTAAGAGGCAAAGGCCAAAGATTCTCTAGGCTCTAGAGTTGCATCTTGTTTATGTGGGTTCCTTGGCAGCTTCTCAGCCAATGGACGGCACCTTCGGGTTCACTTTGTGTTCTGAGTGCTGATGTGTAGGCCTGCTGATTAAGATAAACAATAATAGCAGCTAGTATTTATTAAATACTTACTACTTGCCAAACATTTGGCACTTAGTGCTTCCAGCACCCTGTGATGTGAGCTCTGTAGAAGTTGCTGTTTTGTGGATGGAGGAAGTGAGGCACAGATAGGGGAAGTAACTCCCCGGGGGTTTTGCAGCTGGGAACAGGCAGATCTGTACCCCCACCCCCTGGCAGGCTGGCAGAGGCCCACACTTAACTACCATATCTTCCTGATGGGATAGAGGACTGCTTGGACAAGGGTGACCCAGGGGAAGGACCCCCTCCTTGCTGCTGGGCCTTCCCCTTCTATCTCCGGATAGAAGGGAGGTATCTGTGGCTGTAGACCTGGAGACTCCCAGTGCCCCTCTGTCCTCTCCAGTGTCTCCTGTAATCTGTGGCCATTGGAGGGATGGTTGGATGGACAAGTGAAAACTGGCTGTGGGTGTCTGGACCTTTACCCAGGGCTGGGCTGCAGATCCAGGCCCACCAGTGTTACGCGCTCAGCTGACCCAGTGCAGCAGGAGAGAGGAGAGACGCAAACTCGTGCTTGACTTGGGGAGGACGTGGGCTGCTCGTGGGGGTGTGAGAGGGGAATGTCACCAATCCCTGTTCCCCTAAAATGTCCCTGTTGGTCTCAATTGGGGGACAAAGTGCCACGTAATGGCTAGCACGTCGACCCTGGTGTTGGGTGACATGAGTTCAAATACTGGCCCTGCCACCTGCCAACGGTGTGACTTATGTCTTTGTGTCTCAGCTTCCTCACTGGTAAAATGAGGAGTTAGTAAGTTAGTGACACCTGATTCAAAGGGTTGTTGGGAGTAATAAATTTGTTGATACATGTAGATAATTTAGCACAGTGCCTGGATACCTACTAAGTGCCATAGCATGCTTATTATTACTGACCCTTGGCAGTCAAGAGGAGGGGGAGGAACTGGGTGAGGAGGATTTGCCTGCCGACTCTGTGTCCTTCTCTCTCTTCTCTCCTTGGAGCTGTGGGGGACAGGATCCTGTTGACTTGCTGTGTGGCCTTGAGTTAGTCACACAGCTTCTCTGTACGCGTCTTCTTACTCAAAATTAATGATGCAGTGATAATGTAGTAATGATAATAACTTTTTTTTTGAGATTTGCATTTGTTTATATTTATTAGATGGTATCTCTGACATTTGGGGTGAGTTTTACAATTGATATGCACATTTACTTAGTGTTTCAGAACACAGCCTTTTGCCCCCAAATTGTTACTAAATCAACGATGCATCTCCCCAGCGACAGAGCCTTGGGATTATGTAGAGCAGTCACAGTGTCTGTGATGTGTCAAGCAAGATAGCGTTTTTAAATGCTGCATTTTGATTAGTACTTACTACAGTCCTGGGTGGGGGTAGATACCATTGCTCTACCATTTCACAGATGTGGACACTGAGGCTTAGAGAGGGAGAAGGTGGCTTGATGAGGCGTCACATTTGTTCAAACAGCGGAGTTGACAACCATGCTCAATGGGTTCTGATGGCAGAGCATGAAACTCTTTTCTAAGGGTGTCAGATAAGCATCTCTCTCCTCCCCAGATGTGGGAACATGTTGGTAATGACAGCGTCAAGTTTTTTGGAGGAAAATGCTAATAGTGGTCTTTAGATATGAGCCCTTGCCAAGTTCCAAATGTCTTTGACCATGAACTTGGCAGAGGGACAGCATGTCTAGGATACTATCCCAAGTCATGCTTTTTGCAGAACACAGTGTTTTCAGAGCCTAAAGCCTTTTGTAAAATAACCTGGGATTCATCCTAGAGCCTGGCAGAGGATCTGGAATGCTTGAGCCCTATTTTCCAGTTGGATTTAACTGAGGTCAGACGTTCTGCCCAGAGCCCAGAGTGTGAGTCATGTAGACTGGGAGCAGTCCCTGGCTGTCAGCCCCTCCTGGGCCATGGTCACCCTGGCGATCTCTCCTCCATCTCTCGGTCCTATGTTGAGATAGATAGTGGTGGGTGGACTTTGGGGATCTTTGGAGAAGGGAGGAACTTAACAGTGGACCTCCTGACAGCTTAGAGCAGGGCAATTGGGCAGAGTCCAGAAATTACCTCGTTAACAGTGATAGTCTCTGCGTTTGTGGGGAAGCGAGGTCGTGAATAATTGATTGCCTGCTGCTAACTGAGTTGTGAAAACCATTTTCGGCAATCCCAATCTGCAGCTCTCTGAAGGAGGGAGGGAAAGAGGGAGCTGGGATGTTGGCGGAGTAGATAGGGATGAGGGTTCACTTCAGCCCCGAGCCAAGGTGGCTCTCTGGGGTGCCCCCTTGTCTGGCCCATGAGCTTGGTTGTGCCCCTCTGGACTTGGAGATGCCCTTAGGTGCCCCTGGGTCCGGGATCGGGGGGGAGTGGGTGGCCTTGTAGTTGGGCTCTGGTTGGATTGGGCTGTTCTGGTGAGGGTTGACTGAGTTTTGTGCTGAGTGGGGTCCCCAGGCTACCTCCCTGAGTCTTCAGAAGGGACCTTGGAAGGGAGGGCCTCCTCTCACCTTCTTCCTGCCTACTCTGAAATCCTGGGGATCTGACCTGCTGTGTTTCCTGAAATGACACTCTGGGGCCTGTTTTGTTCATTTTGTTTCTAGAAGAGGCAGCATTGTCTAGTGGAGAGGAGCCAAGAGCTTAAGTATGAATCCTGGATCAACCCATAGCTAATTGTCTGAGCGTGGACCAGTCACTTTATCTTTCTCTGCCCTGGGGATCCATCTGTAAAATTGGGGTGACAATGGTCTCTACTTCGAAATTATTGTGAAGATTAAATAAATTAATACTTAAGCATAAAATACATAAATACATCCATGCATAAAATAAAGCTAGGCTTGTTGCTTCATTTAGTTCTCTTAATAGCTCAGGGGGAAGACAGGGTGAGACAACATGGACAGGAGAAATGAAAGAGGCAGAAGAGATTCAATGATGGTCCAAAAGCCACACAGCTGGTTTAAAAAGGGACTTACCAACTCTTTAGTGGAAAGACTTGGGTTCACATCCTGTGAAACTCTGTTCAATGCTGCTGGACTCTTTGGGGCGTCACTCCCGTTTATTCATCCATTTAGTGAATAATTACTGAGCGCCTGGTACCTGCTGGGAAATGTTCTTAGAGTTTGAATTATAGGAGAACCTCCATAGCTGACCACCTTCCTACATTGACCACTTCCTTATGTTGACCTAATTTTCATAGATGAGATATGCACCACATGTGCATATCAGTACAGGAGGCCAAATTGTTTTTGTTGATCGTCTCCATATGTTGACCCCTCCGTATGCTGGCTAGGGTGTTGCAGTCCCTTGGGTGGTCAACTACAGCGGTTCTTTTATATGTACATGAACAAAATAGGGGTTCCTGCCTTGTGGAGTTAACATTCTAATGGGAGAAGGCAACTAGTACATAGTAAACATTTTCGTGAATACATAAATAAATGCTGTAGAGCAGGGGTCAGCAAATATTTTCTGTAAAGGGACAGACAGGTCATACGGTCTCTGTTGAGGCTACTCACCTCTGCCCTTGCGGTGAGCAAGCAGTCGCAGACGGTGAGTGTATGAACAAATAGATGTGGCTATGTTTCGATAAAACTTTGTTTACAAAAGCAGGTAAAATGGGCCAGGTTTAGCCTGTGCATGGGTTGTAGTTTGCCAATGCCTGGTATAGACAGAAGTAATAGAAGGTGGGAAGTGCTCTAAAAAAGAAAAATGTCCCACTAGAGGAGGTACAGTTCTAAAGGGTTATGTACAGAGGTGAGTATGTGCAGACGCTTGGATATGTGTGAGCCAAGTGAGAAATCTTAGTGGTATCTGCATTCAGACCCTGGTGCAAAATGTTCTCCAAGAACAGAAGATAGGCAATAGCTTGGTGATACGTCTAGAAGGTGCTGTGTCAGGGCTCAATCTTTCCCATTCCTGCCTTTCCCTGGGATCTTACTGGATACAGGAGGGAGAGTGGCAGGATGTGGGCCCCCTTGAGGTGAGAACTAAGGCTTGTTTGGGCCTGCATACACATATGCTTCGGGAGTGTGGTGGTCATGGACATGCTCCCACCAGGAACCTTATGGGGCAGCACAGGCTCTGTATAGAGCAGGAAGATGTTTTTCCTGGTTTTTCAGGGACCAGAGGTGAAGGCTACTTTCTGGGCTGTTTTACAGCTTGTGGGCTTAGTGCTGACCTTGGGCCAGAACTTCCTTTACCCTTGTGTCTCCATAAACTCCTGCCTTTTTCTTTCTCCCTTTCCCTCTTCTCAGCCTGTTTTGTGGGCCCTTAGGTACCCTTGACCCTGTGTTTTTTAGCAATGTAGAAGTTTCTTCCTCACGTCCTCTTTCTGGGGGAATCAGGGACCCATAGCCCACAGTCAGATGCTGAAATACACAGCAGTTTTGGGGAGAGCCTTGCTTAATTCTCCAGTTTAGGTAAATGTTGTTTGGAATACTTGTCTAGCTGGGGGGAAGTTGTACTTAACTAGCATCCCCATAAGGAAAGTGATGGTACAGGAATCTGATGAAAAAAGGAGAGGGTAGGAGAACCAGCAGAAGCCCTGGGTGAAAAAGGAAGTGAGGTCTCCATTCTTCTTGTGAGTTTTCAGAGTGGGCTGATGGACACTACTTGTATACTGCTATATGGCGTGAATTAGGAAAAGTGTTCACTCTAGGTAGGCGCGTGATATAGTATTGAACAATGGAGAAAAGGCTTTCCCTTTCCTTTGAACAGTGCAGTCCTGGACTGTGGAGCATAACTGGATAAGCAGATCACAGGCTAGATTTCTCCTTCAGCTGGACACCTTTTTGCAGTGTACAACCTGCACAACTGTACATAGTAGCCCTACACAGCATGTCACCTGTATTGAGAAGCAGGTGATTGCTCTTATCTTGTGCTCTCATTCTCAAGTCTGAAGAGCTTTTCTGGGTCCCGCATGTCCATAGGTGCTCACCTGTGCCTGCTGTTTGGCTCATGCAGCCCAAGCATAACTGCAGGGGCAGAGTGCAAGACGTTACCCCAGGACTGGCTCCTCTCTGAGAGCTATCTTCCTGTTAGTGTCCAAACTTTGTAAGAATTCCCCTCTCTTTATCCTGTTAAAAATAAACACCATTTTCCTCACTCACTTCAGCTGCTGAATTGTACCCTGGAGAACAAGCATTTGTGTTTCCTCCCAAGGGCTCTAAAGGGAGATAAATAAACAAACTGTAAACAGCTGTTTCTGTGCTGGTGACAGGATTCAGACAATAGACCCTCCAAGAGTATTCATCAGCTGTCTTTTCTGAGGCAACTTTGCGTGGCGGCCTGCGCTGGGGAACCTCTGTGCTTGGGTGGCAGTGGCTGGGACTTCCTGAGCAAGCAGGGCCAATCATTCGACAGAATCCCGGGCAGGCCCCCGCACAGCTCATGTGGGCCTGGTATTGGGAAAGGTTCCTGGCTTTCCTCCCTGGTAGCCCCTGAGAGAGGCCTTGGGCAGAAGGGTGGCCTCCATTTGACCGACTTAATGTGGTCACTTCTTTCTTTGAAAATGGGTGACATTCATTAAATGCCATTCATACACCAGATATTGATGGAGTGCCCACTGTGTGCCAGGCCCTAGGGTAGGTTCTTGGGATATATTGACCTATATTTTAAAATGATGTCATCCTTCCATCCGTTTATTATGCTAACCCATTTTTTATTTCAACAAACATTTAGTGAGCACCTCCTATTTTCAGGTACTAGGCTCTTGGGTCACATCAAATGACTATTTGAAAACAGGTGTCCTCCCTTCATTTATTTATTCTTTCCAGAAGTATTGATATTAACAAATGCTTATTGAGCACCTACTATGTACAAGATACTGCCCTAGATGCTGAAGATAAAATGGTGAACAAGACAGACAAGGACCCTACACTATAGCAGAGGGGCATAGACCATAAATGATACACATATAAATAAGATCAGGTTAGATAGTGTGTGTTAGTGCTTTTATGAAAATGAAAGAGAACTAGGTGATAGCTGGTTTGGCTTGGTTGACCAGGGAAGCCTCTTTGAGGATGTAATACTTATATCCCCACCTGAACGTGAGGAGGAACTGCTATGAGAACATCTGAGAAAAGAGTTTTCCAGACAGAAGGCACAGCAAGCACAGACAACGGAGGGAGTCTGGGATTCAGAGAGTTGACAAAAGGGCTGTGCCTGGTGCACATAGCGTAAGGGGAGTGTGGGCAAGGGGCATATGGACCAAATCGTGGGAAGCCGTGAAATTGAGACAAAGACACAGAGTTTGGATTTGGCACAAGGTGGAAAGGTAGATTATGGGGAGCTTAAAACAGAGAAATAATCAACTTGAAGCTTTTAAGACAAACCCTCTGATCTAAATGTGATGACAAAATGCAACACAGTTGTCTGGATTGGACCTTGGGAAAAAAAGATGTGAGCGTTTTTATAATGCTTAAACCTCCACTAGATACATGGTCTTAACCTACAGGGATCAGAGGGTTAATTTTATTACTGTATTATTTCTAATAGCTAGCATATAGCAGAACTTAATAAATACAATATGTATTTATATTATGTATAATATGATACTATACTTATAAGTACTACAGAACAATGGTAATCATGAGAGATAGCACTTAGTGAGCATTTGCTGTTTGTCAGGCACATGCTAAGCCCTCTTTGCTCAAAATAACTATTTATTTTTATTTTTTGAGACAGAGTCTCTCTCTGTCACCCTGAGTAGAGTGCCGTGGCATCATAGCTCACAGCAACCTCAAACTCTTGGGCTTAAGTGATCTTTCTGTCTCAGCTTCCTGACTAGCTGGGATTACAGGCACCTGCCACAACGCCTGGTTAATTTTTCTATTTTTAGTAGACACAGGGTCTCACTCTTATTCAGGCTGGTCTCAAATTCCTTGACATACCAAAGTGCTAGGACTATAGGATTGAGCCACCACATTTGGCAAAATAGCTATTTTAATTCATGCCACCCTGTGAGGTAGTTACAATTTTGATCCTCATTTTACTAAAACTCCCTTTGGGGAGGAAATTTAAGACCCTTGGGGGAGGAAATTTAAGACCCTTGGAGGAAGTTTAAGACCCTTTCCCAAGGTCACAAGGCTAAGTGGAGATTTACACCCAGGCAGTGTGGCTTCAACATTCCTAGTTTTTAGATGCTGGGCTAACTCTGCTTCCCATAGAGTGAATGCAGAATAATTAAAATCTTGTATCATCTTTGCTGATTCCAGTAACATGTTTGTTCACTTAGAAAAATCTACAAGATGAGCAGGTGAGGAGAAAAATCTAGAACCTCTGTAATACTGCTCTCAGTTTAGTTTTGAAAGAAGGTTAAGGTATGAAGTCACTAATTTTAGTATAAGTAAGATAGTTTCCTTGTTTTTGTCTCTCCTCCAGGAGACTAATGATATACAGAGCTGGGCTTGAGAGATGAGAAAGAGGGAAAGAGCTGCAAAGGCTTATGGGGGAATGCTCTGTAGTTCTTCCCAGCATTCCTTGGGGCAGCCCCTGGCCTCCCTCAAGGCAAGAGAATCCACAAGCTCATTGAGAATCTAGAGTTATGGGACTGACAGGATCTAAAAAGGACATTCCAGTCAGCCTGGTGCAGCTGATAAACCTACAAGTAGTGACCCTCTTCAACTTAAACAGTAGTTCACAGAAGAGACGGGACAATATGTGGATCTTTGATCTGCCATCATTTGTAAACTTTGTACCAACAATTTGATAACAGCTTTTGCCATCCGGGCTCTCCAGAGAAACAACCAACCGGGTATGCGTGATACTCATAGTGCACATGCATGCATATATGTGAAGATTTATATTGGCTTACACAATTATGAAGGCTGCAGAGTCCCAGGATCTGCAGAGGCGAGGTGGAAACTCAGGAGAGGCGACGTATAGTTCTGGTTTGAAACCTGATAGCGCGAGACTCAGGAAGAGCCATTGTTTTAGTCTGAGCCTCAAGACAAGAAAGGACTGGTGTCCCAGTGGTCAAGCAGAAGAGTTCTTTTATAGGGGTAGGTCAGACTTTTTGTTCTACTCAGGGCTTCAACTGATTGGATGGAGCCCACCTACACTGGGAGAGCCATCTGCTTCTCAGCCTGCCAATTCCAACATTAATCTCACCCTCCACAGACACCCCAGAATCATGTTTGACCAAATATCTGGGCACCCTGTGGCCCAGTCAAGTTGACACATGAAATGAGCCATCACAGAGAGAGAGGACAAAAATAACTTTAACAATTTTGATGTTTGAGTTCTGGCAACTCATTTTTGAGTCACATGTAGAGGGTTATTGCAGAGAGCTGGATCTTTAGCCTCCTTTTGATAATGATCCTGTCTTTATCTTCAGCCATTATCTGGCACTTACTGTTGCTGAGGATTTCCTGAAGGGAGACTTAATCTTATTCATTATCTATTCTTGCCATTGCTACTTAGAGTACTTGGTATAAAAAAAATCCAAGAATTTAGAATGAAGACAAGACTTTAAGGATTTAAAGGAAAGGTTGAAATCCCAAATGTTCTTGAGGCTAGGGTAGATGAGTATGTGCTATGGGACAAGTATAGGGTGCTAGGGAGTGGTGAAGACTTTGGTAAATAGAAGGCCAAATGCTCTGCCTTAAGGGGCACAGTGGCTGTTTGGCTCCACTGCCTGTGGCGATAAGATAACCATGCCCAGGGTACGTGCTTTTTTAAGTTTTAAAAAGAAAACAGAAATCTGGGCTTTTGTTACTGGAATCTCTGATAAATATTGGCAACTAATTTGAGGGGTTTTCTTGGATTTTTTTTCTTTAAATAACACCCTGTGTGACCCAAACAAACCTTTTCTGTGGACTGGATTGATCCTCTGTGTGACTGCTTATGGATCAAGTAATGATGATGATAATAAATGATAATTTCAACAAAATACTAATATCTAACATTTGTTTGTTTTATTATGTGCCTGGCACTTTTCCAAGTCTCTGACTCCGCGTATATTAACTCATCAGGTGATGCTGGCGTTATTTTCCTTTCATAGTGAAGGTCAGTAGCGTGTACACAGCCACACCATTGGGATGTGTTGGAACTCAGCTTTTCTCACTCAGCCGCCTTTGCTTTAATTTTCTATGAGAGGCTGACTCCTCTGACCCGAAGCATGAGACCCACCTTGGGTGGAGATAACAGAGCCCCTCATAGCAAAGAGCACTGAGCCACAGGGAATATTCCACATGGAAGCTTATATGTTTTGGGGTAACCATAAACCAAAGGCAGATAACCACTTTCAAATATTAGTGCATCTGACCCTTTCATTGACTTGATGAAGTAGATTTTACTATCCAAATTTTACAAATCAGGGAATAAGATTTGCTTTCTATTTCAAGGTCTCATGGCTAATAAGGGCAGATGTGGAATTGTAACTCTGGTCTGTGGGCCTTTAAGGTCCAGGGTCTTGCTCTTCTTCCACAAAATTAAGATCAAAGGATGATACCAGGCACAGTGGCACACATCTGTAATCCTAGCACTCTGGGAGACTGAGGCAGGTAGATTGCTTAAGCTCAGGAGTTCACGACCAGCCTGAGTAAGTAAGAGCAAGACCCTGTCTCTATTAAAAATAGAAAAACTAGCCCAGTGTAGTGTCAGGCACCTATTGTCCCAGCTACTCAGGAGGCTGAGGCAGGAAGATCACTTGAGCAGCCCAAGAGTTTGAGGTTGCTGGGAGCTATGATACCATGCCGCTATAGAGAGTAAGACTCTGTCTTAAAAAAAAAAAAAAAAAATCAAAGGATGAGAAAGGGCTGATATAAATAGCTGATGCTGAATGCGCCTATACTGACTGTAGCTAGGTAGGTATATGAGTATGTATATAGTCTCTCAGTCATTTATTTTTATTTTTTATTTTTATTTTTATTTTTAGAGACAGAGTCTCACTTTATTGCCGTGGTAGAGTACCATGGCATCACAGCTCACAGCAACCTCCAACTCCTGCGCTTAGGCAATTTGCTTGCCTCAGCCTCCCGAGTAGCTGAGACTACAGGCACCTGCCACAACGCCCAGCTATTTTATGTTGCAGTTTGGCCGGGGTCGGTTTTGAACCCACCCCCCTCGGTATATGGGGCCGGCACCCTACCCACTGAGCCACAGGTGCCGCCCACCTCTGAGTCATTTTTGATGCTCTTTTTTCATTTAGAACAGAGATATAAGTTTCTCTTTTAAATAATCTATTCAAGTAAACTTTATATAAATGATAGCATAAAATATATGCAGTTATAGTGAAAATGATGAAGGTGTTTGGAAGCCTGACTGATTTAGGAACTATCCTTTTCAACCATCAAACAAGAGGTAGCTATTTCTCTTGGAATGTCTGGTTTTAATCTGGTTTCTGATGAGGTTCTAAAAGGTGGCAGAAAGGATTCTTTTCACTTATCTGTCAACTCTGGGGGATGACTGGAATTCTGAGTTGAAACTTCTGAGGATGTATCAGGGTTCAAAAGTAGAGTTCTGTAATCTACTAGCCATGCCTGCTGTGGATGTAGGAAGAAGAAATAGTACTATATATGCTATGTATTGGCCATACCTGATCTAGACCATTGTTTCATTCCCCTCTAGTGATCATGATGACGATGATATTGACAACAGCTTGTATTTATTGAGTACTTGGTACATACTAATCCTTATGATAGGTCTTTTGATTTATCTTCTATTATAAGCTCTATTTTATAGCTGAGAAAATCAGAGACCTAGAGGTTTAGTGACTCACAAAATCACCCAATAAGTTAGTTATTAAACTTGGATATGAACCCAGGTAATATGATTCAGGAGCCCACAGTGAGTCATACATACTCACCAGTCCTGCACTTCTACTTAACATATGTTTAATCTTCAGTTACTGTAGCTGTAGTTACTTGCAAACAATCTGTGCAGTGAGAACATAGATGTCCCATACAGGGACTCTTTTTCATTGAAGCAAATGAGTAGTGGTCATTCACTCTGTAACTTATCTTCATGATTATCAGATTGGGTGAAATAATGGATATGAGAATGCTTAGGGAGATGTCCCACCAAACCAGAGTTAGGGGACGGCACTGTTAACATCTTTGTCTTCCCCTCAATTTCCTCTGTAATGAGGTTCCTCTCACAGCTCCTGCTCTCACCTCGGGGAAATTCCAGAATAACAGATCTGTTCAAATGCCTCTTTGACCATTAGGGAGCCCTTAATGATTTTGGAAGCCAGTGAGTTTTCCTCCTTCTCAGTGGGAAGGGTTTCCATCCTTTTCATTTGTTTAATCCTTTCTCTCTTCCTAAATGTTCCCTTGGCATTTGTTGTGAGGTTTTTCCCTCCTCTGACAGTTGGTAATTTTGGTTCCTCTGCAGACCTCAAGAATTCTGTTGTTCAATGTGTATGGTCCGGTCCGAAGGCAGCAACCCGTACCCAGCCCCTTTTCTGCAAATATTGTGAAGCCATGATTTGGCTCTGAGGAGATGATGCTAGAGTCCAGGGAAGTAAATTTCATCGTATTTTTAAAACTTGCCAGATTTATGTTCCTACACACTTCCTGAAGGTTCTCCTGCCCGTACGAACAGTTTTCTGTAATTGGTGCAGGGAAAGAATACTTTGTAGGGGCGATCTGATTCCTCTTTTCCTCTCTTCTTTCTAACTAGATAACTGCTCCATAGAAAGTAGGCTGCCAGTCTTATTAGACCTGGCGATGTTTGTCCAGGGTGGTGCTCTGAGAGAGATGATTTCAGGCATGCAATGTGGATAGAGGTGCATGCCAAGCAGATGTGGGTGACACTGCACACTGGCTTCGTGGGACCATTTCCTGGTGTGGCTCTAACACACATTTGGTACAGATAAAGGTCTTCTTGTCCCCAGATGCCTTCTTGGCTTCTATTGAGTCCAGTATGATTGGACACAGAGGATGCTGGGTTTAAAGACTGAGTTTCTGTGGCCACATGTGGAAGATTAGCCCAGGGGCCTGGCATTATAGTGGGAATCAGGAAACTCATATACCACATGGGTCCAATGGCTCCCGATCTCTTGCCTTGGTGTCTGAGATGTCAGGATTGTGGCAACTGTATTTTGTTTCTTCCTTGACATAATCTTTGGTGTTCTTTGTGCAAGTGTTTCAAATATAGTCATAATCTCAGATAGATGGCTTGAGTTCAGAGCTTGGCTCCACTCAGTTTTCCTGTCTGTAAAATGGAACCCATACTGTTTGCCTGTCATAAAAGGTTCTCATGAGGATTAAATGAGATAAGGCTACTAGATCATTTAGTGTGGGTCCGGCCCCTGGGAAACACTCCAGAGGAGCAGTTATTATTAATGTTATCATTCCCAGCCATTTCCCATGCCCGGGCTCCTGGACTTTTCTAGGCAGCACTTTTGTTACAAGGTGAACGGAATAAGTCTCCACTTCTCTCTCCTCAGCATGACCCAGGCTTTTATATAAGAACCTCCTATAATGTGAGCTTATCAGAAATGCTAGTTTTACAAAAAAGGAAAATAGCACTGTAGATCTAAATTGTTTTTCTGAATTGTTACATAATTCTCCAGTGGGTCTTCTCCTTTAATCATAGTGGACTGAGGCTGTGTCTTAGCTCTTTGGTCATGCGAAGTAGGTTCCTTATTGTTCCTATCCCTAACTCTAGGAAATTCCTTAGAGTAAATTCCTATTTCTGCTTTCCATTTTTATAGAATGCCCAGCCCATAGCTTAATAGCTGGGTGTGATAGCAGTAGCTTTAAATATGATGACTATCATATTTAAAGTTCAATTTAGCATACACTGAGTGAGCCCCTGCTGTACACCAACCACCATGGTAATGCTGAGATCAGAGCCACTGCAAACTTTGGAAAGTCAAGGTGGTCTCGTAGTGGCTATGAGGGGGGACTCTGGAGCCAAACAGCCTTGGTTCATACCCCTTCCTCTCTTCCTGTCTGTGTGGCCTTAGCCAAGTGACTTCACCTCTGTAAGCCTTGGTTTCCTCATCTGTTAGATGGGGGCATTACTACTCCTGCCCACATTAGTTGGAAGTAAACCAAGTCATGCCTGCTTCATGCCTCCTGTTGTGCATAAAAGTCATTAAATAATTGCACATATTGTATACCCAGCTGCTCACAGGCAGGCGAGGCAAGTTGAAAATAAAGCCAATGAGAGCATCTTTCGAGAATTAAAGCCTGGAGAGCGGTCACTGGAATTTTAGGAACCAGATTCCCTTTGGTCACAGGGAGAAGCTGGGCACATAGTAGGAACTTTGTAAATACTGGTTCAATGAATCAGTGAAGGCTTTGAGCTTTTTTCCTCATTAAGAAGCATTTGCCTTCACAAGCTCAGAGGCCAAACTTAGATGTAACTAAACCCGCCTTCAGACGGGGAGGGAGCCTGAAATAGCCCAGAGGGCCCTCATCAGTGAAGGCAAGTCTCCCTTCACTGCAGCTGCTGTTGCCTTTTTTAAAAACTTGCTGGTGTGATAGGAGAAAAGTGACTAGACACTGGATTGCTGAATTCTGGGGAGGAGGCGCTTTGCCTTGGGAAAAGATGGTTCCAGAAGGCTGGGTGGCATTCTTTCAGCTTTACCTGGGGTTCTGACTTACTGCCAGACACTTCCCTTGCCTTTCTGTGTTAGAGTCTATTTATGCGAAAAGCCAGTGATTGGAGAGCTCTGTGTGTGCTTCCAGGTCAGATCTCAGGAGGATGGAAACAGTCCTGCTGACGCCTCAGCCCGGTGCAGCCCTCGTCTTAGTGGCCTCTGTGCCTCGCTGCCCCTAAAACCCTGCAGGATAGAGAGCTAGGACTGACTATAACTGAGATGTGCGCCATGAGCACCGGGGCCCGCAGCACAATGAGCACTTGTGTGCTGCGCCCGGCCTCAGGCATTCCTCCTGTTCTGTCTGGGGTTGCTAATCCCATTAAAAAAAAAGATTAACCTAAGGTTCAAAGAGAACTGGCTTCCTTAGGGTTGCTAATGCAAATCTTGTTTCCTTATTTTTTTTCTATAGCTCACTTTTCTTTGTAATGTTTTCATCTTTAGAATGACAAGTAATGTTGCATTCTCATTTTTAGATACTTAGGGAAGACACAATCACCACACCGGTACACCTTCCCTGGCTGTTGCTAGAAATTAGGGGGATATGGGGTCCAGTGGTTCTTAGAAGGAAACCTTGTAACTTTGTAACTTACCAACGGACGATGACACATTGTCACAGTCTCCCTTGAGGCAGGGACATGCTCAGTCTGGTCCATGCCCAGAACTTTTCCTAAAATATTGTTTGACAATGATGATGATGGAGGCAATCTGCAAAAAGAAGAGAATTTCCGAGCCAGAGCAGGTCATTCCAGGGCTGTCCACTTAGATAAAGCGCCAGCTTAGAAAACCCCAAACACACTAAAGTGGATGCTGTAATGGAATGTATGCAGTAGTCAGTTCAGGGCAAACTCAGCCCCATAAATACATGTCCAAAATTCAATCTGCCAAATGAAACGTTAAAGGCGCCCAATGGATTTCTCAGAAGAATCAGAGCTAAGATGTAGTTTGCTTGCACTTGATAAGCTTATCCAGCCTTGCGACTAGGAAAGAAGTGGGTGGGGGTGGAGAGAGAAAAAAAAAATGGAGTTCAGGATTTTACTGTATTCTCCAGTATCTTAGATATTTTCCTTTTCAGTGAAAAGGGAGAAAGAGATTATCAGGCTGCCGGCTGTGAAGCTAGTGTTCCTGATCTAAATACCTTTGGACTACACAGGGAATGCTGTTAGGTCAGTAGCTGGAGCCCAAGTTCAGCCTCCTTGCCAGGGTTCCTCTATACCTGGTAGGCTTAGCTACCTGGGTCCAGCACCCAGATGACCAAGGTCACGGGTAGACTCACATGCTAGCCATCTGAAGTCCCAGTTCCCAGTTCCAAGCTCTGCCTTTGACTCTGAGCTGGTTGCCACCATCCGGTGTGTTTGTGGCTAGTGAAGTGGGTTGGGGAAGAAAGTCTTGGTAGGGAGTGTGGCTCATTCTAGACAACCCCTCCTGACCTCACATCCTTACTACTTATGGTTTCCATTAACTGGAGATAACTGTTTTTCCAAAGGAGGGGATGTTGTGATAGCTCAGAACTTCTTGAGATTTTCTCCCACCATTTGGAGGCAAGCCAAAGCTGTATTGCCAGTTAAGAGTTTTCATGTTTTTCCAAGCGCATGGGAGTTGCTTCTGGTATTGGAGTGTTGACTTTAAAGACTCACATTCCGGCTCGGCGCCTGTGGCTCAGTGGGCTAAGGCGCCAGCCACGTACACCTGAGCTGGCGGGTTCGAATCCAGCCCGGGCCGCCAAACAACAACGACGGCTGCAACCAAAAAAAAAAATGGCCGGGCATTGTGGCGGGCACCTGTAGTCCCAGCTACTTGGGAGGCAGAGGCAAGAGACTCACTTGAGCCCTGGAATTGGAGGTTGCTGTGAGCTGTGATGCCACAGCACTCTATCCAGGGTGACAGCTTGAGGCTCTGTCTCAAAAAAAAAAAAAAAAAAAAAGACTCACATTTCAGGGTGACAGCATCTTCAAAAAACATGCCCTCTTGGGTGAGTGTGTGGGGCGTGGTGAATTTGGTTCTCACTGTAGCAAAATTTCTTTTCTGTTTTTTTTCTTTTGTTTTTTTTTTTTTTTTTTTTTTTTTTGTAGAGACAGTCTCACTTTATTGCCCTTGGTAGAGTGCCGTGGCATCACAAAGCTCACAGCAACCTCCCACTCCTGGGATTAGGCGATTCTCCTGCCTCAGCCTCCCAAGTAGCTGGGACTACAGGTGCCCGCCACAACGCCCGGCTATTTTTGTGTTTTGCAGTTCGGCTGAGGCCGGGTTTGAACCCGCCACCTTCGGTATATGGGGCCGGCGCCCTACTCGATGAGCCACAGGCGCTGCCCTGTTTTTTTTTTTTTCTAATAAAGCTGATGGATTAGGCCTTTATCATCATTGCTCTCACTCCTCATTTCCATATCAGGCCTTTGCAATTCAGCAGGCTGGAGTTGGGTTGGGTCTCTCGGAGGCATATCTGTGGGCATTCCCTTGCTCTGGCTGGGTGATGCTCTGACCACAGATGGATTCAGCGTTCACTGTTAAAATCAAGGGCTTGGTCCCTGCATACGTTACCTTCCTCCTTCAATGAGAGTTAATGTGCCATCTCCAGGCTGGACCTGCTTCAGCCTCCTCTAGAATTACCAACATGTCTTTGCATCTGTACTGCTTGTGGGATTCCTAAGTTATTTAAGGACTAGGAAGACGAACATGAAAAAGGAAAAGACACAATGGGAACCTTTACTTTTTTAAAAACAACTTTGTTGAAGTGGGATTTACATAGTGTAAATTTCCACGTATTGTAGATTCTATTCGGTGATTTTTGGTAAATGTGCTGAGAGGTCCAAACATCACCATAATCTAGTTTTAGGACATTTTCATCACCCCAGTTTAGATTCCTTGTGTGCTTCTGAGCCACTCCCCAGACAACTACTAGTTTCCTACCTGTCTCTATAGATTTGCTAATTCTGGACAATTCATATATTGTACATGGGACCATATAATATGTGGTCTTTGCGTCTGGCTTCTTTCACTTAGCATAATGTTTTTGAGGTCTATACCTGCCGTAGCACAGTGCTGAATAGTATTCCTCTGTAAGGATATTATCTTATTTTATTTACCCATTCATTGGTCGATGGACTCTTAGGTCGTTTCCATATTTGGGCTATTGTAAATAATGCTGCTGGAAGCATTTGTGTCCAAGTGTTTATGTGCACATATGTTTTCCTTTCTCTTGGGTAGATTCCTGAGAGGGAATTGTTGGGTACTAAGGCAAATTTATATTTAACTTTTATTTTATTTATTTAGTTAGTTTTGAGACAGAGTCTCACTTAGTTGCCCCTGTTAGAGTCACGTGGCATCATAGCTAACAACCTCAAACTCTTGGGCTCGAGTGATCCTCTTACCTCAGCCTCCCAAGTAGCTGGGACTACAGTGACCACCACAGTACCTGGCTATTTTTTGGAGACGAGGTCTTGCTCTTGCTCAGGCTGGTCTCGAACTCCTGAGCTGAAGGGATCCACCCATCTTGGCCTCTCAGAGTGCTTAGAAAACAGGCGTGAGCCACTGTGCCCAACCCTTATATTAAACTTTAGGAAGAAGTTTAATGAATGTAAGAAATATACATTCTGCGTTGCGGCCAGCAGCGTGTGAGCATAACCAACCAACTTACAGACCACCGCATGTGGAGTCCGAACACAGGCACCTGCCTGTGGGAAGTAGGCCCTCACCAGAGCCTGGACAACAAACTTGAAGAGCCGCATTCTGTGTCCACATAGGATTCCCCAGAATAACTCAGAGCTTCCACACCCCAGAGGGATCCAAGGCCATGGGTCACTCCCCTTCCCCTGTTCAGTCTTGCTAGCCATGCTCTCCTGCAGTCCATCTCATTCAAAGAGAATTCGCTGTTATAAAAAATGCCCTGCATCACACTGTTGCTAGTTTAGCAACTTTATTGAACAATGTGATTTGCCATCCGTGGCCTGCCTTCGAATGGATTCATTTACCTGCATTGATTGCTATATGTCGCTGTTAACTGCCTCCAGAAAATGCACAGCAGTGCTTAAAAACTGTGTAGTGTTTTGCTTTCTCATAATGATAGTTAACTCCATCCTTGATCGCCAATGACATGGTATTCCTCTTTTGAAGATAGACTTAAATTGCATAACTCTGTTCCTTGGTGATGAGAAAATAAATTACTTTTTTATACTGTGTTGTGCTAAGCACTTCTAAATTTGGGTTCTTTTAGTAGATTTTCCTTTTTTTCTTTTTTGGGTTTACTCTTTTGCTGCTGCAAGTAGGATCCTTGGGTTTGAAGCATCAACATCCCCCCAGCAGCTTGTTGGAAATGCTGAATATCAGGGCCCTGCCCCAGACTCATCAGAATCAGAGTCTGCACTTTAACAGGATCCCCAGGTGATGTCTGTGCACAGGGAAGTTCGAGGAGTGCTGCTCTGAATCAGAGGTCAGCAAATCAGAGGCCCCATGGGCCAAATCTGGCCTGTTGCCTATTTTTATAAATAAAGCTTTATTGGAACACAGCCACACCCATTTGTTTATGTAGTCTTATGGCTACTTGACACTATACTCAAGCCTTGAATAACTGCCATGAAGACCTTACGGCCTGCAGAGCTGAAAATGGTTATTCCAAGATCTTTATAGAAAAAGCATGCTGACTTCTGTTTTGGAGATGGTTTTATTAACTTATGTATTTTTTTATTTTTATTTATTTATTTATTTTTTCATTAAGTACAATTTTTCTTTTTCTTTTTTTTTTCAAAGTAAACTTGGAGGTTTTTTTAATTGTCTTTATTATTAAATCATAGCTGTGTACAATAGTGCAATCAAGGGGTACAATGTGTTGGTTTCATACATAATCTGAACTATTTTCATCAAACTGATTAGCATAGCCTTCCTGGCATTTTCTCAGTTATTATATGAAGACATTTGTATTCTGCATTTAGAAAGGTTCGCCTGTACCCCTCTAAGATGCACTGTAGGTGTGGCCCCACCAATTACTCTCCCTCTACCCCCACCTCACCCCTCCCCTCCCCTCCCTTGCCCCTTTCCCCATATTCTTGTGTTATAGTTGTGTTATACCCTTCATATGAAAGCTATAAATTAGCTTTATAGTAGGGGTGAGTACATTGGATACTTTTTCTTCCATTCTTGAGATACTTTGATAAGAAGAATATGTTCCAGCTCCATCCACGTAAACATGAAAGAGGTAAAGTCTCCATCTTTCTTTAAGGCTGTGTAATATTCCATGGTATACATGTACCACAATTTATTAATCCATTTGTGGATCGATGGGCACTTGGGTTTCTTCCATTACTTAGCAATTATGAATTGGGCTGCAATGAACATTCTGGTACAGATGTCTTTATTATAATGTGATTTTTGGACTTCTAGGTATATACCTAGTAAAGAAATTATAGGATCGTGGATTAAAGACTTAAACGTAAGACATGAAACTATAAAAATTCTAGAAGAAAGTGCAGGGAAAACTCTTGAAGGAATCAGCTTAGGTGAATATTTTATGAGGACGACTCCCCAGGCAATTAAAGCAGTATCAAAGATACACTACTGGGACCTGATCAAACTAAAAAGCTTCTGCACAGCCAAGAACATAGTAAGTTTAACAAGCAGACAGCCTTCAGAATGGGAGAAAATATTTGCAGGTTATGCCTCCGATAGGGGTTTAATAACCAGAATCCACAGAGAACTCAAACGTATTAGCAAGAAAAGAACAAGTGATCCCATCTCAGGATGGGCAAAGGACTTGAAGAGAAACTTCTCTAAAGAAGACAGGTGCACGGCCTTCAGACACATGAAAAAATGCTCACCATCCTTAATCATCAGAGAAATGCAAATCAAAATTACTTTGAGTTTTTTTTTTTAAATTCTAGCTTTTTCTTATTGAAAGTTTCCCCATTTTGCATTTATTATACACGTACATTCTGGGTCATTTGCTTTTCTTTTTTAAACTAAGTGATGAGTGCAAAATAAAGCCCTAGGTTGACTTTGGATCCTGTCTGTTAGAATGAAATGATAGAAATTAAAGGAAGCTTAGGGTCAGGTCCTAGTCCCCAAACTTAATAGCTTTGAGAGTCCCTGAGGGTTCTTGGTAAAGTCTTTTTTTTATGTCATTCCATTCTTTGCAAGAAAGGGGATTTATTGATTGTGAATCTGAAAGGCCATGTGTAGACATTCACAGGAGAGAGGAAAAAAAATAAAAAGAGGTCCCTTGTCAGATCATAGGGCTGGTTAGGTTGGGAAGATCTAGGGAGAGTAATCTTGGAGCATGCCAGAAAGGGAAGCAGCAAGACTAATCGTCTCCCAAGGCCCTGCTGGGAAAGGCCCTGCACTTAGTTTCACGTCTGGTATCAACATCTTGAAAATTTTAATAATTTTTGAGCAGGCGCCTGTGTTAGGGTTCTTCAGAGAACGAGAACCATGTTCGGTGTGAGTATCCCTTATGCAAAGTACTTGGGCTTAGAACTATTTCAGATTTTGGAATTTGGATTTTTTTTGCATTGGACTGAATCATTTCCTTAATCCAGAAGTCTGAAATACCCTCGTGAGCATTTTGTTTGAGCGTCATGTTGAGGCTGGAAAAGTTTGGTGCATTTTGAATTTCAGATTTTTGGATTAGAGATGCTCAACTTGCATATTAATATATGTATATTTATATTTATGTTTTATTTCTTTTGTATGGGGCTTTGCACCTTAACATAGCCAGTCCTGGAACATGGTGGTAGGAACAGAAGACTGATTGAAGCTACGCAACATCCCTGGAGGTGAGAGCAATTCATGTGCCATTGAGTCAGCCAGAGACTGAATTTTCCTGGGCCAGTGATTTTATTGCCATCACGTTTCTCATCAGCAGCCCAATGGGTTTCTTGGCTGTCTTCCTTTTACCTTACCCTGTGCCAAGGGAAGAAAGACCACTTTAATGATTTCTTGAATTAAGCCGTTAAAGACTTAAGTCTGCTCCTGCAGAGAGGGTTTCAAAGTGAAATCTCGGATTATCTCTAGTTAAGGATGGTGTTGGAACCTCACAACTTGAAGGTAATTACTTTCAGGTGATGTGAACTGCATTTTTCACCTGCAGAGTCAGAGTGAGAGGTGCTGCTTTTCTGGGAGGGGTATTTCTTAAAGAAATTTAGCTTCTATCCCTGTTTAGGTTTGAGGTGTCTGGGAGTCTGAGTGGTTGGGGTTTTTAGGCCACAGGTCACTTGTGGAAGCTTTCCAGTGGTGCCACTTCCTCCTGATCCCTGTGGGGAAGAATTACATCCATTGACCCTGCAGGTAGCTGATTGAGTCTGAAATAGCAGCCTCCCAACCCAGCAGGGACCAGAGTCAGGAACATTCGCTGTAATTTCTTTCCTCCTCCCCTTGTGGAAGATTGTTAATCAGGAGCTTTTTGGAAACAAAAAAATAAAAGGAAAGCAAGAGAAAGGAGACCTAGTTTGGAGAACCCAGTGGAAAACTAACACACTGCTGAGAGCTTCCCGAAACCCCTGGGTGGCAAGGGGACATCAGTTGGTGAGTGGGCTGAGGCTGCAGATGTCTGAGAAGCTCAGATACCTCGATGACAAGAGATGCTTTTAGCACTTTTTGAGAGACCAAAGGACATTTTATCATCATAATTATGAGGGTAAATAATTTTGCATTTGTAATCAGAGCTGTAGTCATGTGTTGAGCTTCTTCATATTTGTGAAGTCCTAGGCCAACTCATGTGTATCTCTCAATTCTCACAGTGGCCCCTTGACCCAGCTCCACTTTGTAGATGGGAGTCTGAGGTGCTCTCAGCCTAGCATAGCCAAGCCCACACAGCTCATGGGTGACAAGGTCAGGTGTAAGCTCTGCCTCTAGAGCTTGTGCTGTGTCCCCTAGACTTCCCTCCATCATACTGTCCTCCTCAAAACCATTACAAGCCTCCCTCCCCGGTGTGTGGTGTCAGGAGATGGGTGTGAGTTGAAATTAATGAGGTTCCCATTGATTTGAACTCTAAGCATTTATTTCCCAAAGTGTAGCTGAGATGATTTTAGGTGGTACCTACGTGAACATTTATAAAAAGATGTATTTATCATATTTAAAGGAAATAGATACCAGTGTTATCTATGATTTTCTTAAACTGAACTAACGGTTCCTTTCAAAACAAGAATGCAAGAGAAGATTGGCAGAACTTGATGTGGAGACTTTGTTCACAGTGGGAGAGAAGTCTTGAGCCAAGTATCACCATCTTGGACTCCCTCATCTGTGCTGGGACCCCCTCTCCTTTCTGTAGAGATGATTTTACCACTTGTCAAAACCCCAGGCACCTTCTCTGACTTTCAGAATTATTCATGAGTATCAGCAAGAAGCCCTTACCATGGCCTGTGAGGTGTGCTCTGCCTGCCATGGTGCCTTGTTTTGTACACTTCCTAGCTACGCCCAAGCCACACTGCCTTTTTTTGGTCTCTGTCCTGCCTTGGGGCTTTTGCACCTGCTTTTTTTTCTGTCTGGAATGCTTTACCCCAGATATTTGTGTGGCTGATACCTTCTTATTCTGATCTTCACTCAAACATTGCCTACTTAGAGCAGCCTTCCCTCTCCACTGTACTTAAAGTGTCCCCTCTGTTCTTAGTTATTCTCAATGTAGGGAGTCTGCATATATTTTCTGCAAAGGGCCAGATAGTAAACATGTTAGGCCTGTGGACCCTGGTCTGTGTTGCAGCTACTCAGTTGTATGAAAGCAGATTCAGGGATAATACATAGCTAAGTGTGTGTGGATGTTTTTCAATAAAACTTTATTTATAAAAGCAGGCAGAAGGGTGTATCTATCCTACTCACTATAGTTTGCCAATCCCTGCTCTATGCCGTTGCCGTGTTTTCGTGTCCTAACATTTGCCACCATCTCAGATAATCTTGTTCATTTGTGTATGACTGTCTCCTCATATCTAGAACATAAACCCCATGAAGACAGGAATGTGTCTTTCCTTCTTGCGTAGTATGATATCCTCGGTGACTTGCGCATGGTACATGGTTCACGAATGTCTAGATACTGCTACTCACAGCATTCCTGAAATCATTCATTCTCTAGGCATGTCTTGCTCACTTACTTTGTTCTTCACCTTGTACGGAACATTAGAAGCAGAACTCATGGCAAAATACATGCACAAGCGTGGAGTCAGGTTGTGGTACAATAATGCAAACCAAAGGAGGTTGGAAGAAGCTCAGCGAAACAGGGTGTTAACTCTTATGAACTCTTATGGCTTCTTGGTGGGAGTGCCGTTTCAGCTGATTTTGAAGGATGTATTTCAGGTGTCTGGATCGAGAGGCAGGGGCAGGAAGGGTATTCTAGATCCAGGGAGCAGCCTGGGCAAGGAATGGAGCTAGGAATCAGCCTGATTGTGTGCTGGAGAAGGAAAAGCAGTCCAAGGTGGATGGAATGTATAAGCCCAGTTGTAGTGACAACTGGCGTGGTGGCTGCAGGTGAAAATTGGAGCACCCTGTTGGATTAGTTTCCTGTGAACAGTTAACAAAAGGCCTTTTCTGAAATGTGGGCTTTGGTGTCTGGGAACTGAAATATTACATTGCTACATGGAAGTTCAAGAATTCTTTTTCTGTGGGTTTGGCTTTAGCTAATACCCCTTCTCAGCTGATTTAGCCTTGACTGTCTAGAGTGGGCCGATATTTGGAAGGGAGCTATCTGGTGTCCTATATAATTGGTAGGTCCAAGAAAAATGGTTTCCTGGCTCTTATAATATATAGATGGTGCTAATGAGCAGTCTTCCCAGGCTATCACCCTGCGATGCATCTAAATCTCATCAGTTGTCAGCAGGGAGTTAAAAACACAGCAAAGGGCAGCATCTGGCTGTGGAAGAGTGGGGAACTGCAAGCCCTGAATAAAATTTTATTGAGGTGGGCCAGCCTTGCTGTTTACGAGGCACTTAAAGGGAAATCATGACCTGCAAAACTAAAGACTGTTCCTCCTCATCACCCTGGCAATGGGAATAGTCACCAAGACTGCAAGGTGTCTCCCCACCATGTCTAAGCTTTGGCCAAACACCAGTAATGAGATTGGAGCCAAGTTCATGGCTGGAGGCTGATGCCACAGGAAGGCTATGAGAGATGAAGGGACTCAGTACCTACTATGTGCCTGGTGGTGGTGTCCATACCTACTATGTGGGCACAAGGTTGGTGATGTGTGTTCACTTATCTTATTTTCTCAGTGTTTCTACAGGCTCCATGTAATGCAGTGGTTACTTAATATTTTTTTTTAAAATCCACTCAGTTTTTTACGTAACCTACACCTAAGCTATAATATTCATAAAATCGTGGTATTAATGAAGTCTGCTTTCTTCTAACATATAGTAGCATAAATATATAACTATTGAAGTTTTTTTTTTTTTTTTTTTGTGACAGAATCTCATTATGTTGCCTTCGGTAGAGTGCTATGGCGTCACAGCTCACTGCAACCTCAGACTCTTGGGCTTAAGTGATTCTCTTCCCTCAGCCTCCCAAGTAGCTGGGACTACAGGCACCTGCCACAATGCCTGGCTATTTTTTTGTTGCAGATGTCATTGTTGTTTAGCGGGCCTAGGCTGGGTTGGAATCTGCCCACCTTGGTTCATGTGGCCGGCGCCTTAATCACTGTGCTACGAGCTCTGAGCCTACCAATCATTTTTTAAAAAAATTTCAGATTGATACAGGGTACGGTTAGGTTACACTGTTTGAATTTGTTAGGTAGAGTCCAAGTTGTAGTTGAGCCCTTCACCCCAGAGGTGTGCCATATACCCTTACATTGTGCCTGGTAGGTGATAGCGTACTAGAAGTTTTTTTAAAAAAATGTTTGTTCAGGAACCACATAGGGTAATTTGCATGTGCCCCATGTGACTTAGTTGGCCTTATCTGGCTCATTGCTTACAGGTTCATCGGAGGTGTCATTACCTCAATTTGATCAGTGAGGAAATAGAGACTCGAGTTCAGCCACTTGCCCAGTATCACTCTGCTAGGAAGAGTCAGAGTCTGGATTTGAACTCAGATCTTTTCTGGTTTTGAAGCCCGTGTTATGTGTACCAGCTCAGAGGAAGAAAAGGAAGAAAGATGTCCTAGTGTCCTGTGGGTTGGATGAATAGATTTAGAGCTTGTTAGGACAGGCAAAGACCTGTGGAAAATATGATCGGCTGATCTGTATGTCAGCCTTCTAGCTGCTGAGTTTACTTTTCCCCAAACAACCTCCCAGATGAGTGGGCTGCTTCCTCTCCACTCGCTAGGCTGTGGCAAGGCCAGTGCAGGCTTCTATTTTGCTCTGAAATAGCATGGTAGGGGGAAGTCTTGCACTCTACCCCTACAGGGGTGTGGGGGTAATATTTGGCAATTCCTGGAGGCGTTTTTGGTGGTCCGGCCAAGGGGGTGCTGCAGCGGCCATCTGGTGGGACTTTTATCCTGCAGAGCACAGAGCAGCTCCAAAGCAAACGATGATCCAGCTTCAGGCCCCTCCACTCTTCTCTAGCTGTCTGCTTTCTCTTACCCCTGTGTCTCTGCAGTTCTGGCCTCTGGGAGTTCTTCAAACATGCTGAGCCCTGTCTGTGTCAGGTCTTCACACCTTCTGATCCCTGATCCTGGATTTTGGATAGGCCCCTGTATTCTCTGTCACCGCAGTAGCTTCTGCTTTTCCTCTAAAGTTACTTCTGTTTTGTTTTTTTGTTCTGTTTCGTTTTGTTTTATTTTTTGAGACAGGCTCTCACTCTGTTGCCCCAGCAGTGACTTCATCATAGCTCGCAGCAACCTCAAACTCCCAGCTCTAAGAATCCTCCTGCATCAGCTTCCCAAGTAGCTAGGCCTACAGGCGTGCACCACTGTGCGTCTAGAGATGGGTCTCACTCTTTCTCAGGCTGGTCTCAGACTCTTGTATAGTTCTTACCTTGTCTGAAGCTGTCCGTCTGTTTGCGAGGTCGCCTCTCTGTGTGCTCTTTCCCACACCTGTGCGGTTCATGAAGACTCAGACTGTAGCTGTGCTGTTCACTGCTGTGCTCCTGACTCCTAAACCAGTTCCTGGCAGATAGCTTAATATATATTTGTTGAAGTGCAGGAGGGACAAAGAAATAGGGGAGGTTGAAAGTTAGGAGAGGAGGGGAGAGTTTTTGAAGTTAGAAATCCTGGCTGCAAGCACCAATTCGAGGTTTGGAGAAAACATGCCTACCTTCTCTGAGCCTTGGTTTACTCCTAAAATGGGCATGATAGTTATCCCAACCTTACATGAGGGAAGTTTTCATTGTTTATATCTGAGGAAGTGCTGAGTAAAGGGCACCATCATCGGGCTGGTTTTCCTCCGTAGGGGTCTGGAGTTCTGATTCCCATGTGTGCCTGGTTTGTGGCAGAGGTGATGCAGGGAGGCATCACAGCTGTTAACATCTGTGCAGCACTTCCCGTGTGCCGGGCCCAGTTTGGGATGAATGTGCTCTAATCCTTACACAGTCTTGTGTTGTCTGACCCCTGTTCTGTAAGTGAGCAAGTGGCATTCAGGGTTGTGACGGGCTGGGCAGTGATTCAGGGGCAACAGAGGGGCCTTCATACAAACCCAGGCCATCTTACCTGGGACACCAATCTCTAAGATTTGTTTTTCTCCTTTTTCATTACATGTGTTGGGGCTTCCTGTGGGTGCCATGGAGTGGCGGGGGGAAGAGGAGAGGTAGGGTACTCATAAGGAGACCCACCCGCCACCTGCCTATCCACCCTGTTCTATACCTGGGTCTTAATTTATGCAGGGGTCAGAGTGATAAGGGCAATGCCCTGGAAAGAAAAGTTTGGTGTTATTCCCGGTTCTCCTGGAAACAAAAGGAAGAGTATGCCATGTAGGGCTGCAGGGGAAGCTACCAGTTTTGGTCAGAAGGCAGACATGGGAACATAGGAGGGTAAGTCTAGGCCAGACATTTTATTGGGGTTCCCCTAGGAAAGGTGAGGTGAGGCGGGGAAACAGCTTATGGTGGGCTGGTCTGAGTAGTTCTGGTGGGCTTTGGGCCATGGTGGTGGTCTCTAGTTGCCTGGTCCCTGACCCTGGCACAGTGTAGAGCAGGGGAAACATTGTCTTGATGTGTGAGGGTTAGGTAAGGTGACAGCTGGATGTGCAGACTCTGGATTGGTTGGTTGGTTCACATCTGAGAGGCAGACTTATGGCTGAACTCTTTGCTCTAAGAATTGCCTGGTCCTGGGAGGCACCGTCTTTTTCCAAGTCTGTAAGACCTCGAATGTAAGAACATCAAGTCTACAGAAAATCAGAAGGTGCAGTTAATCTAACTAGCTCTGTGATGAATGGACACTAGATACATTATCTGTGAAAACACAGAACAGCCTCCTCCCTTGATCATGTATGGGCACCCAGCATGGCAGCTGGGGAGCCCCAAGGAGCTGCAGAGCCAGCCCACCTCCCCGCAGGTGCAGAGGGGTGGCACTGTGCCCGCCTGTGTGCCATCTTCAGAAATGAGACCTTTTTTCTGAGTGGAGTGTCAGGTCCCAGCAGGCATAAATTGGAGGACTGTTGCCCTGCCTCTCTATGGGCTGTATTTATTGAGTGCCTACTGTATTCACTCACTACTGTGTGCCCAGTACCTAGGGTATAGTGGTGAGTGAATGGGCATACTCCCTGACCTCACTGAGCCTGCAGTCTGGTCTAGTCTCTGGGAAGACAGTGGGGTGTCGCCATGTGTATTCTGTTCCCAGCCACGCTTGGCTGCCCATCTTAGCAGCTCAGTAGATACAAAGGCTGGGAACATGAGCTGGACTGAAGATCAGGTGTGGGAACTGACCAGGCATGATGGACGCATCCTTCCTTCCTTTCATCAAGAAAACATCTGGGATGTTATTAAATGTTGAAGCTGTAGATAACAGCCCTGTTGAGGTCTTCCTGGGCTGTGAAAATCAAACTTCATTCAGTGGATGCCTTGGGACTCCATCAGTAGGCGCACCTTGCAGAGATGGTGACCGTGTTGGACAGTAGTCCCACAGTATGAGGCTGTCCTATTTCTGTCAGTGGGAGAGCACTTTGCTGGCTTAGATTCTTGAGAGACTGTTTGCCCCCTCCTCCCCAAATGCTAATCTCAGAGTGAGACTTTTTGCCTTATCCTTGGTGTTTGGTTTGAATTTGGTTGCCATGGCATTTAATCTGTTTATGTGGGCTTTATTGTGGCCTCTCACTGCGGAATGGGGAATGTGGTAGAGTTTAGCAGGATTAAGCCTAGGGTCTTGGAATCTTTGGGATGTGTGCACACACGTGGTACCAGGAGCTGAAGTTTGTGCCCTGTACACCTGCACATCTCTCGGGGTGCTGTTCACATAGTTTCTCATGTGAATCATGACCTTGGACCTGGGCTGCACAGTGGCCGTGAGATCGTGAGCTCCACCTTATCAGGATATGGACCCTCAACTGTAGTAGCTGGGCAGAGCATCTGTGGGGGGCATTAGGGGGCTCAGAAAAGTAATTGTGGATGCACTTCTCACACCTACTTTTCAAGTTAAGTTGGTATAAGATGAGAGGTTCTGGGTGACTGCCAAATTAAAAACGCGAATTTTGCGATGGGGGAGATCTTGTTTCTCCTTTTGGGCCCTCCCTTCTCTCAGTTTGATTGGGCTTTCTAAAAATAACACACACCCACAGAAAGATACCATTCTTCTCACCCGAGGCCTCTGGAGGATCCAGAGAAGGGTTTTGCCAATTAAAAGCTGAATTAACTGTGTCCATCAGAGTTACTAAGATGAGTCTCTTGTTCAGTGGAGGCCTTCAAGGCACTGCAGTTTCTTCTTGGATGAATTCTTCAGCCCCGACCACATTTTTAAAGCTGGGTTGGCACTTGGCCATGTTTACGTGATGAAGCTGAAGCTGGATGTGCCGTGGTTGCCCTTGCTGACCCAGAGCTGTGAGATCTCAGAGGGCACAGAAGAGCTACCTCTTAAGCTGTGGCCCCCAAACCAGGAGCGAACCACAGAAAGTATTCGTCTGCTGTTCAAAAATGACTTTTCTCAGTTCAGTGTCATGAGACTTCGTTGTCATGGCTAAAAGACTTCTTTATAAAACAAACAAACAAACAAACAAACTTCACGTTCATCAAGAGAAATGACATGGATGACTTTTCAGCAGTGTTTTGGTGTCTGGGCATTTGTAGCAGCACAAGGTGATAGTGTTGGCATTCCTTGGAGAATGAGATGATATAATTGAATTCGGATATAATATAATTATAATATATAATAATAATTATATATTATAATTATATATAATTAATTAGGGAGCTAATTGTATTAAATAGGTAGCTCTTTGCTTTAATAGCACCTTATGAAGAAACTGGTTCTGTGAAGGGGGTTATGTGTAATGTTATTAATTTTTATCGTCAACATCAACAATAGCAACTCATGTTTTTGTGGAAATTTACATTGCAGGTACTGTGTGACGTGTTCGGTTTAACTTACATTAGCCTCATGACTTGCTAGTGGGCTGGGTGCTTTTCTGATTTGCATTGTGTAGATGGGAGTTGGGTGACTTGCCCGCCGTCCTCCAGCTATAATAGGGGTGGGAAACATGGTTCAGACCTAGGCAGGGAGGATTCAGGGCTCGGTTCTTCACTGCTGAGTGGGTGACACAGCCTATTGATATTAGAGCTCTATAGCAATCTGTACAGTGGAGAAGAAGTCTGGTGTGAATGATAGGGATGATAGGCGATGGAGAACGAAAGTGCAGTGTACCTGTTTTTTTTCTGTATGCGTTTATGGCTCTAATACACCTTATGTGTCAGCATTTCTGAGTTTCATGAGGAAGCATGTATCGTGAGGCAGCCAGCATAGCACAGAACCCATTTTGGTGGGAGAGGCAGCCATAGAGGTGTTGGCTTTGGGGCACCCAGCAGTGGTCAAGGTTGTGGGTCTGTGTTTGGTTGTGGCAGGCTGTCTGCTGGCCAGTCCCAGTGTGGATGGTCAGCACCTCCAAGCTCTGACTGTTCCAGAGATCTTACAAGTCACCTGGTATCATTCAAGATACTCCTTTTTTGCCTGAATTGACTAGAGTGGAGTCTATTGTTTACAACTAAAACCTTGTCTTACACTCCAAAGTGTGTATCAATACTTAAAAATCAACTGAATAGTTAATTTAGAGGACTTTCTTTCTCAAATGTGTGAACACCCTATCTTGTCTCCTGACAAAAAGAGCTGGGAAGACAACTGTGTCTTTCACACCAGACTTCTTTTCCATTGTACAGATTGCTGTAGAGCTCTAATATCAATAGGCTGAGACACAGTTCAAGGTCAGTATCGTGCACATCATTATTCTGCTCATTGTTGCTAATCTGTGCACACCAGTGCTGATGTGGTTGTGCATGAGGAGCCGGGAGGAATTGCTGAGATACAGTGGACCTGAGCTGCTAGGACTTTTGGATTCATTTGTCTAATGCGTATACCAACAAAAATGCATATGAGATTGGACAATTAAGTTTGAGAACTCATCCTAGAATAAGTGCCACATTCCTCACTGCTGATTATCGCTACCATGGCCTTTGAGTTCCTCTCCTTGGGAAGCAGTGCACTGATGCCAGCATGTAGTCCATCCTTCAAAGCAATTTTGGAACTCTCTTTCTGGACTAGCCATCAGAGCTGTTGTTGTAGGAGGTGTGACAATTAAGTTGCAAACTCAACCTAGAGAAAGTCATTGCTGACTATCACTACAGTCACCAAATGGCCAAGAGGAATACTTCAAAGGTGACCGTAGTGATGTTCAGATTGGGGTGTGTAGTACTTTGTCTAGGATGAGTTTGCAAACTTAATTGTCCAACCTCGTACATATTTTAAGAGATGTTCTCTATTTATTACTTTTCATTTGCCATAATCAGAAGCGTCTGGAGGCTGATGGTAACCTCTCTGACCACCTTTTGTAATTGCAGAAGTCAAATGTGACTTGGGCTCATCTTTTGTTATCAATACATATTGAGTACCACAATCTTAATACAATTTTTTCCTTTTTTAAAGATGTGTAAACATTGTTTTGGGACCCTCTGTATTGCAATTTCCTCCTTGTCTTCAAACTGCTGGTCTCTCTCAAATCCCCTTCTTATTTTCTGCTTTCCAGTAAACTTCAAAATAGAATTAAATTGCAAGTTGGAAGCTGACCTGTTACTCTTTCTAGCCCCAAAGGAGGTGGTTTTGGCACACTTTGGCAGAAGCTTCCTGCTCTTTCTGTTCACTTTTGGAAGGTGGCTCTGAAGAAGGTCTTTGTAATTTGCGTCTTTTTTCCTCCTGACTAAGGCCTTCTCCAATTTTGACAAGTGTCATTATGGGAAGATACTTTGGCCCAGTTTCTGGAGTCCCATTTGGGTTCTCAGCGCTGTCTAAATCTGGCATCTGAGTTTAGAACAGGCCTGGAAGTGTCACATGACATCCTCCTGGTGCCACACTGCTCAATATCTAACACTTCTCATTGTTCTGACAGCTAAAAGTGTACCAAGCAAGGGGACTGTGGTTCCATCTACAGTATGTTTGGAATAAGCTAGAGAGAATCATTCTAGTTTGAGGCTGGAAATTGGAGAAGTGGTCGGTTTATGAATGAGCGATTATGAGTATCCAAACACAAAGCTCAGGAATGCATTTGAACCATGAGGAAGCTGGCATTGGCTTTGGAAGACCCTTGCTGTGAAGTTCCTGAGGCTTCATTTCTGAAGGTTTCTTGAGAATTCGTAACATGTTCACACACACCGTATAGTGAGTGCTTGCAAGCACATGTCACTGGGCTTTGTGGGCACTTTAAAAAAGAAAAGCCAAAATCTCACTTGTTCTTTAAACAGCGATCTGCATTATTCCCCTTTAAAGGGCAAGTGATAGAGGCTCTGAGAGTCTGGCTTCCTCTGTTTGTATTGCTATGAAGGTATGCGTGAGGCTGGATAATTTATAAAGAAAAAAGGTTTATTTGGCTCACAATTCTCATCCCTGGGATGTTCCAGATTGTGCATCTGTGCCTGGTGAGGGCCTCAGGCTGCTTCCACTCTTAGAGGAAGGCAAAGGGAAGCCATGTGTGCAGAGATCTCATGGTGAGAGAGATAGGGAGACTGAGAGAGACAGAGGGAGAAGAAGCAGGGGAAGGGAAGGGAAAGAAAGGAGAGCGGCTAGGCTTTTTTTCCCTTAATGTCCAGTTCTTGTGGGAACTAACAGAATGAGAATTCACTTACCTTGAGGGAAGGCATTCATCTGTTCATGAAGGATATACCCCCTCGGCCCAAACACCTTCCATTAGGCCTCACCTCCAGGATTAGGGAGCAAATTTCTATATGAGCTTTCCAGGTAGAAACATCTAAGCCAGAACAGCGGCCAAGTTTCTGCGCTCAGGGAAGAGATCTACACAGCTAGAAGGTCATAGACCCTGGGTTGTCATGCAGACCCACCTGGAAAATCCCAAGGCTGTACTGCCTCCTGAGCCTCATATGCTACCTGTTTCAGCATGAATCCCACAGGTAGATGGGGTGCAAGCAAAGAGATTAAAAAGAAAGAACAGCAAAGAAGTGAGAGGGTTAAAATAAAAAGGGTGAATGAACCCAGGGAAAGAGACACTCTGTGTTCTTGTGTTCTGTTTTCTTGTTGCTTCCCTACATTCCTCCCGGGGCCTAGTATATTCCAAGCACAGAGGATAATTTGTTGAATGAATGTTGAATAAGGAAAAGAAAAGTCCACTTCTTCTCGTTGCTGTTTCCTTTGACTTAACCCTTTTGCTTTTAATTCAGCATCTTCTACCTCATCCTAATGGGTCTTGTGGCCCCTCTTGGGCCCCAGCTTCTCAGGCCTGCTGGAGAGGATTGGAGTGAATACAGTTTCTCCTCCCCAAGGCCTCCTTGGCTCCACGTGTCTTCCCATCTGCTTTCCAGATGAGCCTCTGACTCATCAGCTCCCGCAGCCTTCCCAAACCTGCTCTGTGTCTTCTCTGCTCGCTTTCCTAATTTCTTAGGCAGAATTCTTCTGACTGCAAGTAATGGGAATCAACTTAGTGTAGTTTAGGGCCCATGGGGGAGAATTTGGTGGCTCCCAGATGGTGATTCACACATAGGAACCTGGGAGAGACCTTACTGAAGCAGAGAGAGGGGAAACATTGTGTTCTAGGTCACACAGCCGTCAAATATGGGGATAGGTGGAGAGAGCTGGAGAATTTTGACAGCAAGCTGTATGAGGGCTCAGACTGTTTTCTTCACTGCATTCTCAGAGCCTAAAATAGTAACAACTGTTGTGCAGTAGGTCCTCATTCATGTGTATTGAATGGACAGATGACTGTGTGAGTAGTAAAATCCTAATGTCTTTACACCTCCACCCTGGGTAAGGTCACTGAGAGAAGGCAGGGGAAGGGAGAGCTGTTCCCACCACTTTGTTCTCCTCTTATCAGATCCCTGGGCCCCATGGCCTGGCTTCTTCTGCTGGGTTCAGGCCCTGGGTTCTCTCCCCTGCCTCGGGTTTGTTTCTGCCTCCATGGGTGATACAGAGCCTGGCTGCCCTGGTCTCAGACTGGCCATCTTCTGGCTGTCAGGGTCCCCAGAGTGAGTGGGCATCTTTCAGTTCTTGGATCAGACTGGCCCTGCCTACCACAGTGAGCTGTGGTCCCCGAGGAAGATGCCAGACACTGGCTTTGCTGCCAAGGACTCCCCAGTGCTGTCCGCATAAATTCCAACTCCCCAGGGCTCCCAGCGGGTGAGAGAACAAGGGCTGACTGTGACAGGGCCCCTTGACTTTGGGTGGGATGTGTAGCGAGTGGAAAGTCAGCTGCCTGGGCCTTGTGGCTTGGCCGCTGCAAGCGGAGATGTTTTATAAAGTGACTTTTCAAGGCCTTCTCCCTCCACCGGGCCTTGGCAGCCATGCCAATGCTCCAGAACTGAGTGGGGCCTTGTGTCTGTTGGGAAGAAAGACGTGAAAATGAGGGCTGGAGCGGACACAAGGCTCCGATTCCAGGAGAAACAGGGCATCGTGTTGTGCTGCCGCCTGGGGCCATGCTGACAAGCGCCACATTCATTCCCCAGCAGGAGTTGGCGCCCTCGACAGTATCAGATCCTGGCTTTGCACAGGGCGACATTGATCAGCAATGTCAGCCATGTAGGGAGGTGGTGGGGGTGGTGAGGCTGTTGCATTAGCTGGGCCAACTCTCTGTACTGTTTGTCCAACCTGAGTTATCCCTTCAGAAAGTTATGTGCCTAAGCATGGCAGTGTCCCGTTTGTTTTGTATTCAGCGTGGATGGCTCTGCCCTCTCCCCACCCTGAGGTGTACAAAGGGAAGCCTCGAATGGGGATGGGTTGCAGGTGCAGAAAGCTGCAGCTCTCCATGCACACCTATGCTCTTCTTTGTATACATATCCTTACAGCATGTTTGTGTGTTTGTGAATGTGCACGCCTTTTGTGAACACACAACTCTAAATGTTACTGGTAATATCTGTTGTGTACATGAGTTCTGGAGACATTTGGCCTGCCTGGATTTGAGTTGTTATGTTGCTGCCTATTCACCATGTGATCTTGACAGAGCAAATTCACTCTGATCAGCCTTGGTTTTGCCAGCCGTATAACGGGGATAATGGTGGTTCTCACTCACAGGAGAGTCATGGAGGATATGTAGGGCAGTGCCTGGCTCTAAGCCAGTGGCCAGTTACTGTTGCTATGGTTATTTTAACTGTGCACACCCCGCTGGTGCATCTGGGCGTGCCCCATTGCATGTCCTCAGCTTTGACAAGGCCTCTGTCAGCTTTTTCTCTTGCTTTCTGAACTTTGAGGAGGAGAAATGATAGGGCATCTGAGGCTCTTTTGGTCTCCTCAGAGGCTGTTCATCCCATTCTGTGCCACCTGAGTGTCCTGGGTCCTCTCTCTCACTCATGCCCGTCACCCTGTTCCCGAGCCCATCCGCTTTACAGACACACACACGCATGCATGTACGTACATGAATCTCTCTGGCATCACTACGGCTTCCCACAAGGGCCTTAAACAATTCTGCATAGCCGTGGTCTGAACTGCACAGAGAGGACCTCTTGGTCCCTAACCCACCTAAGGTAGGGCTCTTACCTGGCCTGACTTCTGGCTCTGAAGGGCAAGTCCGGCATTTCAGGCTACCTTCAAGCTCCTCGGGACTTGAGGTGTTAGAGGCTGGCTATCAATGGAGAATTCTGTCTGAAATAGAGACAAGTGTGAGCTGTCCCCAGAGGGGCATCTGGGAAAAGGGCCTTTCACCCTTCCTGCTATGAACAGCCTTCACGGCTATTCCTCAAAGGTAGGTTGTTAAGAGCAGCCCTGGGCCCTGGAGATAGGTTCGTAGGATCAAATCCAGGTTCTAGCACTTACTGGTTATGTTTCCTTGGGCAAAACACTTACCCTTTCTGAGCCTCAGTTTTCTCATCTGTCAAATGGTTAAAACTGTATCAGTGGTTGGCTGTGGGAATGAGGGGGTTATCCCCCTGCCTGGCACACAGGAAGCATTGGTAAGTCTTAGCTGTAGCTGGCTCCTTATCCTCAGTTACTTGTCTATCTGTATTGTTTTCATATGTGAGTCTCTCACTCTTGAAGCTGGGCTGGTGGCCATTCTGCACAGGCCTCTGACATGCTCAATTATTCATTCATCAGACAACAGGATGTAGTGAAATAGGCACTGAGGTGTGTAGAGTACAAGTTCGGTATCGGGAGAGTTTCCTGACGGATATGCTCACCTTCCCATTGGGTGTTTGCTGTCCCATGGATCACAGAGCTTCTCTTTGTCCACATTTGTACAGAGGAGTTGCACCTTTTAAAAATGCCATCCCTGACCCACTGTGCCAACCATCCTTGTCATCTCTTCCAGTGTTTGTCTACGCCCGTTGTTCTCAAACGGTGTTCATTTTGTCTTTTTCATATCACCTCATATCACTTTGTAAACACTCCTAGAGCGTTTTTGCAGTCTCTTTATTAATCGTTCTAATTAGTGTATAATTTTCCATTGAGTTGGTGTGGCTTAGTTAACGTATGTCAGTTGTTGAATATAAACATGTTTGGACACGCAGCCTTCATTTGATGACTTTTTCCCATTTTTCCATAATAAATTTTCAAGCATGCGATTACTGACCAACAAATATTCCATGAACTCCGAGTGCTCCTAAATGTTGGGGAGGTTGATACAATAATAATAACCAGTATAGCCACTCACCCTCCTTTGGACAGTTAGGCCAGGCATTATCTGAGTGGTTAGCACCAATTCATGTATTTATTCCACCCAACCTTTTGAGGTGGGGATGTTGTTTTTCCCATTTGACAGAAGCCCTGTTTGAGACAAAGAGAGCTTAAATTATATGCCCAGGAATACATAAAAGGGTGTTAAAGGAAGTTATCCTTTCCCTAAAGGGACTCTGTTACAGAATATTACAAGTACATTAGTACTCCCAAAGTTGTCTTGGCCGGTTCTTGTGGAAAATCATAACCACTGCCACCACGTAAGCTTGCACTTGCTAAATATGTACCCATGTAAGTATATCTACCTATAAATGTACACAGTGATTAAACTTGGAGGATGTCTCTTCTGGTGTTTCCTAAAGAATCTCCCTCCCTGTGTTGTACCGCTCCTGGCAACCTCAAGGCAACATGATGGAAGAGTTTGGGAAGTTGATCTGAGGCCTGTCTTTTCCTTTTCTGTGTCCTCTCACTCTGGGTCCCAGTGTGCTAAGGTGCTGTTTGCATATTGCCTTTCATTATAAGCTGGTTTTGAAGGTTGGTGAGTTGGTTCATTGGCTGCCTGGCTCCACTCCTAGACTGTATGCTGTGGGAGAGCAGTAGGTATCATATTTGTGTCATTGACTGAGGTACCTACCATCTCCTACAGTGCTGGGCACATAGTAAACTGTATGCACTGTTTGTTGATTGAAGGCTTGATGTGCCTCCCAGCACGCCTTTTTCCATTGGCACCTATCCTTCCTGCCCATTTGACCATAGTCTGAGAAGGCCATGTGTGCTAGGACAGAATTTGAGGCTGTGGTTTCCCTGTTGCGTAATCAATAAGAACCCCAGCGAGGACCAGTCCGCTCAATGGCAGCCGTTTGAGAAGTGAGTTGACTGGATCCTCGGTGTTTGTGTTGAAAATGAAGAGGTTCTGGCTTTTTCTTTTTTTTTTTTTTCTTCCTTTCCAAAGCAAAGAAATATTTGCTTTATCTCTGGCAGTGTGTATTTTATTATAACAAAGCAGGAGGATGTTGACCTGAAATGTGAAAAAACATAGTTTCCAAAGAGACTCTGTCAATGGCTTAGAATTAATAAAGGTGCATCCGTGGGTGGTGGGGGTGAGGGCTGATCGGGATGCAGAGGTGATTAAACTGCTGCCATTTTATTGTAGAGACGACTCTGCTTTTCTTTTCGAAGCAGGTTAAGGGGATGAAGATCTGAATTGGCATATCTATAAACAAGTTATTACTTCAGCTGTGAGATAATTTGTTGAGAAAATGCCATTATTTTCCCAATATAGGTCCTTTGGAGAGCGTGGCCTGGGCGTGATGCTGGCAGCCGCCCTTGCATGCAGATGCCAAGAAGCCACAGAGTAGGAGAATGAACTTCAGGTTAAAGCCTGTTTGTTCTTAAATAAATTGAGTTTTCTGTTTTCCACGGTGTAATGAAAAGGGAGCAAGGCTTCCCTCCTGCTCTTGCTGCCAGGTGCCCAGAGTTGTCCACACACCACTCTCAGGATCCTTCTGGCAGCATCAGAACCTTCTGAGACTCCTAATCTGCCCAGAAAGCCCCAGGAGAACCCAGATCTGTATTCTTCTTAAAGACGGCCTTGAGAACCCTAGCTTCTGTCCCCATGTTTTCCTGAGGAAATCATCTCTTGTGGGCTGAATTGTGTTCCCCCCACCCCAAATTTATGTGTTGAGGTCCCAACTTAAGGTACCTTAGAATTTGACTTTATTTGGAAAAAGGGTTGTTGCAAAGATGAGGTCACACTGAAGTCGGGTGACCCTAAGCCATCAGAACCAGTGTCGTTACGAAAAGGGAAGATACCGACGCAGGCATGCACGCAGGGCGAACACCGTGTGAGATGAAGGCAGAGACTGGGGAACAAACCTACAAGTGAGGGAACTTGGATGGTTGCCAGCCAGCCACCAGAAGCCAGGGAGAGGCATGGAATTTTCCTCCTCGTGGCCTTCAAAAGGGACCAGCCCTACTGACACCTTGATCGAGGACTTCTAGGCTATAGGAATAAATAGGAAGCCAATGTTTCTATTGTTCAAGCCACCTAGTTAGTGGCACTTTGTTACGGCAGCCTAAGAAATGAATATGTCATCCTAAACCACAGTTCACCTATTGTCTACCTCTGGAAATAATCACTCATGCCAAATCAAATCCACATATCCACCGGTGGGTACTAGTAGGCCCTGGTATCTGCCAGTTAGGCCACTTGAATTTCAGCAGGCCTTGCCTCATTACGTGCAGGTAACGCCCTTCTCACACTGGGATCAGAGGGCAGCTAGGGCTCTTTCTGCAGCTTCCTGGCAGCAGGTGCTCAATCTGGTGCTTGCTGGATTCAGTAGACTTACTAGCTCCTACCCTGGACTTAGCTACTTCTGGTTCTTCTCCTTCTGGAGTTTTAGCCTCTTGTCTTTTATTAGTCCTTTGATGACTGTTTGCTACTCAGTCTTTATGTGACCTGTGTGGATCTAAGAACTTCAGCATTTTCCTGTCTTGGCTCGTGTAGGTTGAGAGAGCCATGCAAACTCCAGAGTGCCCTAGAAAAAAATGGTGAGAATCAACGATGGCTGATTGTTCTGTTTATGTTTGTCTGAGGAGGGGCAGTGACCTAGATTCAAAAGGGCTCAGGTTCCTGTCCAGCTTTGTCATTTATTCCACCTGAGTATCCTTAGGGAAGTCACTTAACCTCTCTGAGGTTTGGTTTTCTCGGCTGTAAAGTGGTGACAATTGCCTCGTTCTTCTTCATGGGTTAGCAGGGCACCAAGAATGTGTGTGAGAGGATTTTGACAGCAGGCGAGTGGCCTCTACGGACGCAGATAAAAAGGGTTGGGGAGGTTCCTGTGAGGATCATGGTGATTTGGAGAACAGGTAACCCTCAAAAGGGGCTTGGTGGGAAGGTGGGTCCAGGGTTGCCAGATCTTTAGGGTTTTTAGCAGAAGCCAAAAAGGCAGGTTATCATGATATATCTCAGTTTTTCAACATTGTCTTGCGTTTTTAAGCACCACAAGGTTCATATAAAATAGGTTTGCAGAAATGTTTTTGGCCCCCTGAGCCACCATTTTGTGGCTTGTATGTAGAATTTGTTACAGATGGAGGTTGATGGCAATGCTTGTTTTTTTCTGTTACCTACACCTAGGGGTCTAAGCATTCTCCCTAAGAAAGGTCGTGAAACGCAAGAATTAATACTGGTCAAGGAAATGTTAGGTTGTCACCTCCTCCAGCAAGCCTTTCCTGATCACAACCCTACTGATTTGAAGTTTGGCAAACCTCTTCTTAAAGCATCAGATAGTAAAGTTTTAGATGTTGAGGGCCATTTTGTCTCCTTTGCAACTATTGAACTTTGCTTCTGCAATGGGAAAGCACGCAGAGATAGTATATAAGCACATGGGAATGGCTTATTCCAATAAAACTTTATTTATGAAAATAGCCACCAGCTAGATTTGGCCATGGGCTGTAGTAGTTTGTTGATCCCCTAGTTAGAGACCTCTTTTTTGTGCTACCCTAACACCCTGAACTTAGCCCTTTGCTACATATGTTTACAGAGTGCCAGGAGACTGTTCCAAGCCCTTTATTTTTATTTACTTGGTTCTTATGAGTTTACATGGAAAGTCCTGCCTTATCCCCATTTCACCCGGGATTGAATCTCAGAGAGGCTAAGCAACTTGCCCAAGGCCACCCAGCTAACAGGCAGAGCTGAGCTTTCACATTGTATTAAACGCTGCTTCTCTGGCTCAGCCAGTAGATATTTCCTTTCATCTGTGCATTTTCTTGGTGCCCAGCCCCGGGTGTGGCTTGAAGGTTGTGCTCAGGACTCACTGTGTGAGTGACAGGCTTTGTTTCAGGTTTTGCAAACCTGTACAGGAGGAGACTATATAAAAACATTGCTTTGTAACCATTTCCGAATAGACCCCGACAGTCCTCCTGGAGCCGACTTTTTCAAGCTTTCATTTTTGTTGCAACAAGAATTTGGCAGCTGATGACTGGGGGTGGGAAGGTCTGGCTCCGGCTTGCAAGGGGCCGCCTTTGAACATCTGGTTCTGTTAGCAGCCCTAAAATCTGACGGGACCCATAACAACTTTGATCTCTCTGCCACGGTGCCTTGTGAACTATCACAAACTCCCTTGGCTGATTGGAGGGACAGTGAACAGAGTCTCCCATTAACCAATAAACAGATAAAAGTGACAGAGGGGACATGTGATCTGAGTACTTCCCTGAAGTGTCCCTGAAGAATTCCATGTCAATATGGTAAATTGATTTCTATTTGAAAAGCCAAAGGAGTCCCCAATGGGAACCCTTTGTACTGTGGATGAGTTCCTGATCATTTATCTGCTTTAGAAGTGTGGCTTCAGTTTAACTGGGACACTTGTGTTGTTTTGTACTTCTGTGACCAGAGCTCAGAGTATCGTAATGAGGAATAATAATGATTATGATTTATTTGGAGTCTTTGTTGCATGACAGGCACTGTGACAAATGCTTTCTATACCCTGTCTCGTTCTACCCTTTCACCTCTTCTGCCTGTTAGTTACTGACCTTTTATTTCTGAGTAACCTGACCCACAGGATAAACAATGTGCCCAAGGGCACACAGCTAGTGAATGGCTCTGCTGGTATGCAGACCCTAATGGTCTAGCCACATGGCCAGAGTTCCATACCACCCCGCCCTGCTGTTCCCCGTGAGTGTGGCCTCATTCGCCTCCAGAAACAGTGTCGTCCTCTTCCATGGTCGGGCAGAGAGGCTGGGGTGCGTTATTCACTCTGGGTGGAGTCTTGCCAGAAGTCAGGGAAGATGCACCCCTGTCACCTGCCTCCGGAGCAGCGTCCCCCATAGTCACTTCAGTTGCACTGACTCGGTCCTATCAGCTCCTCTTGAGAGGAGATGACGGAAGCTGACAGGGATCAATGTGGTGGATCATGTGGAGACTGCCTGTGCCTCGCATGGAGAAGATATTTCCTCAGGAGACAGAGTAGCTGTGAGACACGCTCCCCACTGAGTCTGGCCACTTAGGACGGGTACGGCCGAAACACCACAGACTGGGCGGCCACACCTTCATGCCCTCTTCCAAGCACACTTTCTCAGTTTTTACAATATGGATAGGCTAAGAATTTTCCAGACTTGCAAGTTCTCCTAGTTCTTTTTGCTTAAACAAATTTGTCTTCAATTCATTTCTGTCTTCTCGAATTTTGCTGTATAAGCTGTCAAGAGGGACCAGGCTTTTCCTTCAGCACTTTGCTTGGAGATCTCCTCTGCTAAACATCCAGTTTCTTCACTCCTGGAATGTTTTAACTTCCACAAAACACTAGAACACCAACACAGTTCGGCCAAGTTCTCTGCCACTTGCTCATAAGGACTGCCTTTTCTTTATGGTCTGGGAACACATTCCTCTTCTCTGAGACCTCATCAGAGCAGGCTTTACCATCCATGTGTCTCCTAGCATTATATACATAATTATTTCTATATTCTTTATGAAGGCAGAAGCTTTCTCAACAACTCTCATCTTTTCTTTGTGAGCCCTCACCAGATTCACCTTTGAAAGTCCCTTCCTGGCAATACTGACTTTGTAGCATGCACCTCAAATTCTTCTACCTTGTAGCCATTACCCAGTTCCAAAGCCTCTTCTGCATTTTTAGATGTTTGTTACAGCGGCACTTCTTGGTACCGGTTTCTGTCTTCATTTGGGCTTTTATGAACAAAATATCACGACCAAGTGGTTTCAGTGCACACATTTATATCTCACAGCTCTAGAGTCTGGGAAGTCCAATATCAAGGCACCCGTGGACTTGGTGTGGCATGGAATTAAAGTAGCATGTTGAGATGAGGAGATTGGTCGCCGGAGAGCCCTCTGGGACTGAGACCTGAATGGCCAGAGGAAACCAAGTGAAAACCTGAAGGAAAAGCCTTCCAGGCAGAGGGAAGAGGCCTTGAGTGTGGGGGGCAGAGGAGATGGAATGTTATAGAAACAGAAGGTGGTCAGCACAGGAGCCCAGAGGAAGAAGGAAGAGTAGTGTGAGATAAGCTGGAGAAGCAAGGTAGGGCTAAGAGCCTGTCTAGGTTTGTGATCCAGGGTAAGAAGTTCAGATTTTAGGCTGGGCATGGTGACTCACACTGTAAGCCCAGCACTCTGGGAGGCCGAGGCAGGTGGATCACTTGAGCTCAGGAGCTTGAGAGCAGCCTGAGCAAGAGTGAGACCCCATCCATACTAAAAACGGAAAAAGTAACTGGGCATTGTGGCAGCCACCTGTGGTCCCAGCTATTCGGGAAGCTGAGGTAAGAGAATCGCTTATACCCAGGAGTTTGCTGTGAGGTATGATGCCATGCCAGTCTACCCAGAGCAACAGAATGAGACGGTCTCAAACAAAAAAAAAGTTCCACGAAAATAAAAAGACTTTATTTCCAGTAAGATGGGATGCCCTGGATTGATCTCCGGATTTATGATTTGCTACATTGTGTGTTATTTGGTTTGGGATTTTATAAAGGTCCTAGAAAGAGCAGGGACCCTGGGGCGGGAAGGGATATTGGGGACTGGGATGACCATGACCGAGACTAGCACAGCAGGATCAAGATCAGAAGTGGAAGGTTCTGGACACATCCTGTGGGACTTGCCTGTGCCGGGGCCTGAAGGAGATGCAGGCATCAAGGGTGAGTCCCGCGTGTCTGGCGTGAGCGCCCTGGTGGGTGGTTTCCCAGTCAACTTCGCTACCTTCATAGATTGTTTCCAGGTCTGCAGTATTGTTTTAATTTCCTTCCTCCTCCGTCTGCCTCGTTCTTTCTGGCAGCTTATTCATGTAGATATAGCCACAGTTTTATTAGATAAGTCTGTTTTGAGTGGGGACAGAGGAATTCATTCTCTTTCAGCTTGGTTCGGGGCCTGTTTTCCTTGTAACCTTCTCCCACCCGAGGCTGTTCCTGCAGATGGAAACGATGCTCGGATTAAGAACAGATCTCTTAAACCTAGAGTTGACTTCCCTGATGGGTTTTTTTTTCCTTTTCTTTTTTGTTTCTCCCCCTCTGAGGGGAAATGCTAAAGATGCTGAAAAGGTAGGGGTAAAGTGATGATTTGATTGTGTGCACATGAGCAGTGGTGACTCAGACAAAGGGCAGGACCCGGAATCCTCGGGGAGCAACACCTGACATGCTCCCATTTCCTGACGTAAGGCTCTAAATGAATTTCTACTTGACTAAAAATACCTCAAGAGCTGGGTGGCAGCTTAAGCTGTCGGTAAATTTAAAACAGGTTTTGCATGGCGCTGATTATAGCAGAGGATAGAACGTTAGTTGAGAATTGGCTGCCACACGTTTAGTTTAACTCATGGTTCTCCGTCCTGCCTTGGGTCCTTTCTCCTTTGATTCTTGGGTAGATCGGGATGCTGGGTTGTACAGTTAACTTTTTTTTTTCCTTTTAAGTCATCAATGGTAGGGGTCTACATTAAATGTATTTTAGGCTTAAAGACCCTTCTTACTTAAGAGAAGATGACGTGAAAATGTCCCAGTGCTGCACAGAGGGCAAGTTCAGTGTGAATCAGCATCATCGTGGGCCTTGCTGGCTTCACACAGATCCAGCTCCAGGCTGCACATGTATTTGCAAGACTGGTCTATAAGGTCTCTACCCCATTCTTGACCTTCAGGCCATAATATTTATCTTTCTATAGTATCCTGGAAGCAAACAATACTTAACCAAACATAAAAGCTCACGTTCATTGAATACTGTTCCAGAGCGTTTTGTGCATTATTCCGTTGAATCCACATAACCATCCTCTTGAAGACAGATGATGTTGAATTTCACCTTAGCTCCATGGTCCTGGAAAAGAGCAGAGGTTAAAGTTATCCAGCCCCCTCTTTCATGTTCTAGAATATGGCTGACAACAAAGAACCACTATTTCCCATGTGACTTAGACACAACTCATGGTTGCCCCCTGACTTCTCTAGGACAAGGCCAGAACCAGACCCTCCAAATTCCCATTTTTTGCCTCATAAATGGTTAGTTGAACTGCTCAGCCTCACTAATCAATCTGTGCTAACCAACACACAGCCCCTCCTGAGAATAAGGAGGCTGGTGTCAGAGTAAAACCTTCTCCACTCTGCTGTCTGATCATCCCACCCTTTCATTTCTGCACCTGGTCTTTCTTGGTGAGTTTTCTCTTTTCTATGAAGTAAAACTGCTTTTTTTTTTTTTTTTTTTGCCTAACCCTTGAGATGCTTGCAGAAACTTTGAGATTTTATGGTCAAAGCATTCTTCTTGCCATCGTTTCTTTGTCCCCTTTCCAGTCATCCTGTCCATCCATCCAAGACTGGATTAGTGTTTCTTTGGCAGTGCCTATTAAGTGTGATGGTCCCCATTTTGCAGAGGGTGGAGTCAGGGATGGAAGAGGCGGTGGGGGAGCACTCATATTTCTGGACCCAGAGTCTCTGCTTGTGCCATTAACTAGTTCCCAAGGCTCTATTCATGGCTTTTTTTGGACTTTGAACTCCATCAAGTCTTCAACCTGCTTATCACTTCATCAGAGTAGGATGGTTCACCTCGTTATTTTTCAATTTTACAGTGGTGCAAAAAATAATATACCTTCAGCAGAAAACATACTTTGAATTTTGATCCTTCCCTAGCAATATATTTGACTGTTGTGTTAAGTGTTTTTGCATCCCATCAGGTCTGCAAAACACCCATCTGTATATCGCATTCAACACATTATTATAAAACGAAATGTGTGTTAGATGGTTTTTCTGAACTGCAGGCTATGGTAACTTTCTGAGCATGTTTAAAGTAGGCAAGAGTAAGTTGTGATGTTTGATAGGTGCATTAAGTGTGTCCTTGACTTACTGACATTGAGTTACATTTGCAACTTACAGTGGGTGTCTTGGCTGAAACCCCATCATAAGTTGAGGAGCATCTATATATGGGTTATGATGAAAGTTTGGAGACAGACTGTGTTATGGCCCATTATTTCACTTCCAAGAAGCACGGTTGACAGCGTCCTTTCTGATTCACCTGTGCAAGTTGCAACCTGCTCAGCTTCTTCATGTTGCTGGGAGGGCTTCATTTGTTTCTGTCCATGCAGATTTTAACCTTTCTTGATTTTTGCATATTAAAAACTTTCCTAATGACGCACATATGAGATAGTGAGTCATGGTTTGTGTAGCATCTTTGTTTTAGCTCTTGAAAAAGAGAAACTTGTGCAAGATCACCCATGTGCCTGTATGAATAAAATTCTCAGGAGTAATGGGGCCTGTGAACAAAACAGGGACACATGGACATCGAGCTTCTTGCTTGTCTATTAGGAAGGGTCCTAGGACCAGGCAGGACTAGAGCTTCTCTCTGGAGAATGGGTTCCATGTGAGGATTGCAGGACTCTCATGGTGGTCATAGGGTAGATGTATGAGGATGAGAGAAAGTCCTGGGGAAGGGCAGTGGTGGCTCCAGTGGCCCTGCCTGCCAGGCTGCCACCTGTACCTTCTTCTCTGGGCAGTGGGGAGTCAGTACAGGTCTTTGGGCAGGAGAATTTCATAATGACAGTGATAATAATAATGATCATGCTGATGATAGCTTGTGCCTCTGTGTTTTTATAGCTCCTCTCCCAAGGTGCCCTTCTCCAGAAAGCTGGGAGTGCTGCACAGATGTTACCTAATTAATCACTAGTGCTTCCCTGCCAAGGGAGGTGGGGGGCAGTTAATATCCCCATTTTTCAAGGGAGGAAGATGAGGCAATGCGAGGTGCTCAGGTAGCCTAGTAAGGCAGAGTGGGTGCTGGAAGAGACTCTGTAGCAGAGTTCCTCTTTGTTCCTTTGCCCCCAGGCCCAGGGCAGATTTTGCCCAGAGCAGTTCTGATGATAGTGTCCGTGTGCATTAAGCATGGAGAAGAGGCCTTGAATGTTTACAGATGCTTGAGTATGGACTAATGCCTTGGGGTCATTTGAGGTCACGCCTGGGTGTGTCATGCCCTGAGCCCTTATATCTTCTTCCTTTCCTCCCTCAAAGGTGATTGTCATCTTTGCTAGTGTCCATTGACCTCTCTGGCTGCTCGGTGTCCTCCTTGAGGCATGGATCTTGCCTTTTATAATCTAACCTTAGTGTCTAGTTTCCTGTACTTTTGCTTGAACATTCTGCCATCCACTCACTGTGGGTGGGTCATTTCCCCTCTCTCAGATTCAGTTTCTTCATCTGTAAAATGACAGCAATTGCATTTCCCTCATTGGATCACCGTGAAGATCAGATGAGGCAGTGTAGGTCATGTGCGCAGCAGCACCTGGGACATTGCGAATGATTGCCACATTTAATAAATTATCAATGCTCTTATCGTAGGGATTTAGAAACATACATGCTAGATTACTGCTCTGAGCTGGTTCAGGGACACAGGTGCGCACCTTCTTTAATGCTGTTGATGTGCAACCAAAATATTGAGTAGGATTCAGTTTTATTGAAGTGGAATAGTTTCTCCTGTGGATATTGGTTATAATTTTAAAGAAAGCATACGCATGTTTTTCCTTTCTGCCTGGACCTAATCATGCTTTTGTTTCCAAGTTCCTGGGCCCCTCCACCTCTCCATCAAGTATTTAGTAATCCATAAACAAGGCTTAAGCTGCTATTTAAAGCAACTCTGCTGTTAATCCTTTTGTAAAAGCAAATCCTTTATGAATGTGAATACCCTCCCCCTCCCCCTTTTGCTTCTATTGTCTAACTTTAAGTTTTCCAGTTTTATTTCTTTTAAGGTAGCATCACCTGGGATGGAGAGTCAGATTCAGAACTAGAAGATGGAATCTTAGAACACCTGGCCCAACAACTTTATTTAAAAGATGGGACATGGAGGGTGGGATTCACAGCTGGGTAGAGGGAAAGTGCAGACTTAGCTTCTGTCTCCAAAAGTGTTTTTTAGCTGTTACGTAAGTGACATTTGCCTCCCTTTTAATCGTGTATTTTTATGGCAAGTGATGTTAACACAAAAGTAACAATCATACTGGGTTTACTTAGTGCCAGGTACTATTTGAAGCACTTGCCATGAATTAACTTTACACGTTTTAACTGATTAAGCCTATAACAGCCTCTAGACAGCTGTAGGTCCTGTTTTACAGGTGAGGAAACTAAGGCACAACATAGTTAACTCACCTGTCTGTGGACGCGCTGTCATAAGTGGTGGTCAAAGCCAGAGTTGATCTGTCGCAGGTGTCTCTCTGCTGCCTAAATATACTGCCACACACTTTTATTTTTTAAATAGATATATTTTAATAAAAAGTGAGAGTTGATTATATAAATTACTGAGTTACTGTATGGGTGGTACAGAATTATGGCAAAAATCCTGAAACTATCATATCAGCTTTGGAAGTTTGGAAATGTTACAAAAAACTTTGTGTCTGTAGTGTCAAAGATGCATTTGCAAATTTTCAGTAAGGGCCTGTTTGGTGCCAAGTGCTCTATGTGGTGCCAGAAACAGACAAGTATTTGGATACAGACCAAATCAGACAAGGCTGCTGCCTTCGTGGAGCATATAATCTAGTGGAAGAGAGACTGTTCACAAGAGAGCAAATAGGATACTACCCCTTGGGAGAAGTGCCAGTGGAGTGTGTGTGTGTGTGTGTGTGTGCAGAAGTGCCGGTGTACTTATGTGACTTTGTGTGTTACAGGGGCAGGTGCACAGTGGGCGAACTCACTTTGACTAGGTTTTACTAGCTTAATCTCTTGTCACCTGTATAAAGTGAGTTGCAGAAATATGTTGTTCTCTTTGAACCGGAGTGTAGGCAGAAAGCCTTCTCTGAGCAGCTTCTACATCCCTCTTGCACCTCGCAGCCACCTAAAATCAGAAATTCTCCCAGGCCTGACATTAGGAAGAGGTCAGCAGCAGTGATTTACTTTCAGCTTTTTCTGGGAAAGAGGCAGCGACACATGGTTAGTTTATCATTAAACAGAACTATTTATTCATGTGTGTCTTTACATACCTGTGATGTGAAAGAGAAGCCAGGTGGTTTTGGAGTAGGGATTTTTACTTACACTCAGAGCTACTCTGCCTGCAGCTAACCATTTTGATAAACAAAATAGCCCATTTTTGGCCAAATGCCTTCCCTAGGGCAAGGAGTTGCAAAGGTAGGTAGGTGCCTTCTGGGCAGAGAGTGCATTGACCATGTAGGGACTGGAATTGCCTGTAGCCATTGCAACCCGGCAGCTGCTTCTCAGCTTTGGCCACTTTAAAATGCGGAGCCAGCATGGCTGGGTCTGATGTTTTGTGCATCCAGAATTTGAGCATACAGTCTTCCAGAGTCTCAGACATTGACAGGTCATTGAGAAACTTAAAAACACTTTGCAGGTCAAAGCAAAATACATCTGACGACCAGATTTAGTTGGTGGGTGACCAGTCAGTGATCTCTTGTCTGAGAGATAGAACCAGCCCAAGGTCTTTCAGAACTTGGTGGGAAGTAAAGGGAAGAAATCAACAAAAATCACCTATTTACCTCACAACAGTCTTACTGTGCCACTTTCTTCACACTGATCCGCTGTCATTGGGACACGTGGGACTCAGAGCTGGAACTGCCTTTCCTGACCCCTAGCTCCACACCAAGGGCTTTACATACATTATTAGCCCTGATGATCCCACAGCAACCTCCAGAGGTAGATGCTAATGTTATCCCTGCCTTATAGAAGGAAGCTGTGTGGCTTAGAGAGGCTAAAACCTACCTTGGGTAAAACAGCTAGAAAGTAGCTGGGTTAGAAAACACACCCTGGCCTGTCTCTAGGGCCTGAGAAATTGTAAGACGCTCCCTACTGTCTTCCTTTGACAGAAGCTAGTTTTTAATTCAGCGCTTAAAATGTAAATGTTCCTTTTGTTTAAACCATTCATCTCTTCCTTGCTGTTGCAAGTCAACATTTACTGTGTGAGTACCTTATGTCCATATGCCATGAATCCTGTCTGGGTCTGGGAAAACCTGGTGGGTAAGATCCCCCCGCCAGCCCCTGCCACCACAAATCTTGAATCTCATTGTAGAGTGAGGAAGATGAGGGCTTTGGAAGAGGTAATTATAAGACACAGTGTTGGTGGTGGTGACCACAATCAGCTAGTTCAAAGAGGGCTTGATCCATTAATCTTTGGGAGGTCAGGATAAGTTTTGAAGAAAAAATCCAAGTTGAACTGGGAAGCATAAATATGAGTTCTCCAGCTTGGGCAAGAGGAGAAGGGATTCCTGGCAGAGAGTGGGCTGTGCAAACCTGAGGAGGAGCCACATTGCAGCTCCTGTGTTTGCCCTGGGTGACTGGCCTAGAAGGAACTGTCTGTCTCTGCAAGGGGATCCGGCCTGTGTCTGTCTCAACACTTCCTTGGGAAACTTGGCTTTTCTCCTTCCACCAAAATGAAAAGTCTGTACGCCGAGCTTGGTGGAAGTGAGAAGTTGGGTGTCGGGGAAGGTGGTGAGGCATGGCTTTATCGTGGGAGGCAGGACTGGATAGTGGTTCGGAACTTGTCCTGTGCAATCAAACCTCCTGGTTTCAAATTCTGGTTTTGCCAGTGACTGTGACCCTGAATAAGTTGCTTCATTTCTCTGAGGTTCAGTTTCCTCACCTGGGAAATGGGGATGAGAGTAAGTCCTTTTTGGGGTCTCTAGAAGGTAATGCACTAAAGCTCCTTGCACAAAATCTGTTTAGCAGGTGCCCGTGTGGGGACTGTTACCACCTGGGGCATGTGCATGGGTGTCCATGTGTCCTTTCAGTATCCCGAGGCAGTCAGATTGGCTCCTGTGCACAGCCAAGTTCATCTGCCATGGGCTGGCTGCACTCTCAGCTGTCCTGAGATGCCAGTCTTCTGGCTGTGCCTTGCAGTCTGGGGTGTGCTTTGCTGACACAAAGAGACTGAATCTATTTGTGGCTATTTATGTCAAAATGAATTAAAGGTAAAGGTAGAAATTCATGTCCTCAGTTGTACCAGCCATATTCTAAGTGGTCAGCAGCCACATTTGGCTAGTGGGTCCCACAGAGGACAGTACAGATAGAGAATATTTCCATCATCACAGAAAGTTCTGTGGGGCAGCACTGCCTTGGACAATCCTGGGACTTTAATATGCATTTTACGAAGGCGGGGTCTCAGAGGAGAGCTCTGTGAGCCTGTGATGATGGATGTGATGGTGCCTGCCCACCCCAGAGACGTGAAAATGCTTGAAGACCAGCATCTTTACCTACCCCTGGAATCCAGCCTGGAGCAAGCCTGACATGTAGTCAGTAGCAGTCCAGTCCTCCTCTGTGCCTCAGTTTCACCATCTGCTTAATGGGAAAAATATCAGTGACTGTGCCATAAGCTTGTTGTGAGGACTAAATGAGATAAAGCATATACAGAACTAAGCACACTGCCTGGCAGATGATAAGAGCTCAGTAAACGATACCTGTATCTACTGTCATTGTTAGCTGAGTAAATACATTAATTCCTAGAAATTTTAGGCTTTCCTTCTGTAGACTTCCTTCTTTGCCTGGACTTACAACCATAATTTCATAGACTTTTGAAGCTAAAATCTTCAGAATTTTCTCATCCAACCCACTCATTTTATTTTATGAAGGTGTTGCCTTTTATTAGTTTTTTTTATTGAAAATAGCATTACATAATTAAGAAGAATTTTATCCAGCTTTATTGAGGCATAATTGACTTGCAATAAATGGCACATATTTAGCATGTAAAATTTAATGAATTTTGCTACATGTGTCCATCTGTGATAGCATCAATCCAATAAATGGATAATGAACATCACCTTGAGAATTTCCTTTTATCCTTTTGTAATACCGAACTCCCTATGCAAACCCTATCCACTGGCAACTACTGATGTACTTTCTTTCACTATGAATTAGTTTACATTTTCTAGAGTTTATATAAATGGAATTATAGAGCAATTAGTTGCTCTATAATTTGGTTTGATACTCAACATACTTATTTTGAAATTGATCCATACCGATGAACCATTTATCAATAGTTTGTTCCTTTTTATTGCCGTGTAATATTCCATTATATGGATATACCACAATTTGTTTATTCCTTCACATTGGGAAATTTGTTAAATTATCGGGGAAGTTTACAAAAGTAAACAAAAGCTGGCCGTGATGCACTTGCCCCAATAATTCTTAATACATTTGCTTTTTAGTAAATGTTATATAGTTAGATGGAGCCTTTGTATAGTTCCAAAGTCAAATCTACAAAACAAGAGAGATTTGAATAATTCTTATTCCCAAACTGCTGCCTCTAAAGTACCTATTTTTATTGTTTTTTGTTTAATCCTTTAAATTTTTTTTGTCTTTTTTACTGTGGTTTAATGCATGTAACATAAGATTTACCATTTTAACAATGCTTAAGTATATAGTTGCAGGGGCATGTAAGTATTGGTACATTCACATTGCTATGAATCCATCACCACCATCAATCTCCAGAACATTTTCATCTTCCCAAACTGAAACCCTGGACCCATCCATCTCCCATTGCTCCCACCTCCACCCCCTGGAAACCTCTATTCTTACTTTTTTGTCTCTAAGAATTTGACTCCTTCTAGTACCCTACACAAGTGAGATCATACAGCATTTGTGCTTTTGGCTCTGATTTCACTTAACATAATGTTGTCAAGGTTCATCTATATTGTAGCATGCTTCAGAATTTCCTTCCTTTTTAAGGCCAAATAGTCCTTGTTTTGGTTATCCAGACCCTTGGGGTTGGACACTGAGTTGGTTTTTGCCCTTTTGCTATTGTGAGTAAAACTGCTGTGAACATTTGGTGTGCAAATATCTGTGTAAGGCCCTGCTTTTAACTCATCTGGATATGTCCCCAGAGATGGAATTTCTGGATTACATAATAGCTATGTTTAATTTGTTGAGAAGCTATCATATTCCCTCTTCCATTTTTAAGTGGCATTTGCTTTCTAAATATAAGCAGTATAAGCATGTGTTGAGAAAATTCCCCCTTTATGAACAGTATAAAATAAGGATAATTCTGTCTTTTACCTCTTCCAGTTTCTTTTCAAAGATATCATGGCTGACAATTTCTCACCTATCCTTCTAGGGGGCAAATAACAACATTTTCAAGTGTGTCTTGAGAGTGTGTGTGTCACTGTGTGTGTATGTGTATGTGAGAGAGAGAGAGTTATACCCCTCATTTCAAAGATTTGGAAACCCAGCCTCTACTGGTTGTCATTCCCCAGCATAACATGAGCTTCAGAGACACCAAGGTTCAGGATTGACAGCAGCCCCTGGAGACTAGACAACTGTCCTTTACACCAGCTACCCTGGGACACACCCAATGTCCTGGCTGGATTCCTGCCAGCTCCCACCCACCACTCCCTGTCTGATTTCTCTCCAGCTTACCCATCCTGGGATAAGCTCCAGTTTCATGCAGTAATCATTTGCTCAGAAGCCCTAGAGCAGCGGTTCTCAACCTGTGGGTCTCAACCCACAGGAACTGTATGAAAGGGCCGCAGCATTAGGAAGGTGAGAACCACTGCAGAGTGTTGCTGTCCAGACTGTGCTTTCCCAGAGGAGTTTACTGTTTCTCAGCTAGCTTCCCTGATGTAAAGCTGCCTGTTGGATGTTGCAGATTAACTTAGAAATTAGCCATTTGGGCTGAGTTTTGGAGAAGCGCCTGCCAAATGGGAACTCCTCACTGTTTTTTTCTATATATAATCTTTATGGCAAGCTAACTGAAGTTAGCAGGGTTTATTTTAGGAGATGACTCCCTCGAGCAGGGTTTGGTGGATTGGGCTGCTTGCCTGGGGGAGCATTTTGAAAGCTCACTAACGTTGACATCCCCAGGAAGATCATCTGTCCTGAAAGTTATGAGGAAAGACACACTTTGGGTTGTATGCTCCTTTGCTGCAGACAGCAATCCTGAGCTGGGGTTCAGAGGGAATTATACCCATTGAGCAGAAGCTGTGAGCCTGACTGACTTCGTAAAGTGGTTGTGATAAAGCTGAGATGAGGACAGAGATTTCCTATTCCTTGTTTCATGTCCCTTTTTGCAAAAATTACATTCTTTGAAGTATTCTGTGGATGGAAAAACATTAACAAGAAAGTGAGTGCTTTCTTCTGAGATTAAGAAGACATTGTGTAAGGAGCTTGGACTTTACTTTGGGTCTTCAATCCCAGCTTAGTCTCTTACTGGCTTTGTGACAGTAAGACATTTTCCTATCTTTGGACATTTTCCTGTCTCTTAGCCTCAGTTTTCTTTTAGCTATAAACTGGGCACATTTGCTTTATGGTGTTGTCATAAAGATTCAAATGAAAATTAATAAGAATTAAGGCCAATAAAGTACCTGGCACATAATAGATGCTTAATAAATGGTGGTTGTTATTGCTATTTTTGTTGAAATGGAAACTTTTAGCAGTATCTTCCTAGACATTCCCTAATTAGAAGGAGAACATCTTGCTAGAAGACTAACAAGGATTTTAACGAGTATTTTAGGTTAAATCATGCAGACATGTTTTAAAAGGTCTACCTTTTGGAAAATGGCCACTTACTGGTGACCTGGCGGAAAGAAAGCTCAAACACATTTCCCTGCAGGGGCCTGGCCTCTTTGAGCAAACCCAGTAGACATAATCAAGTTTACAATGTGTATTAATTAAAGGTGAATATATTTTAAAGAAATTATTTTTGGTTAAAATGTGTCTTGGAAGAGACAAACACTCATTTGGTATTTTTTTACACATACATACACTATCCCTCCAAAATTGATGCCATTTGTTGTTTTCATTTTAGAGGAAGTGGAATCTTTTCCAAAGTAGCCTACCAAGAAATTGCTGAAGTTTGTTCATTTGCTGAACATTTATTCAGTATGAGCTCTGTGCCATGCGTAGTAGGGTGGAGGGAACCCCTGACGTTCAAGTACTGTATATGTGTTTGACCTATTCCAATTAACTACAGAGAGAAGCAGTATAGAAAAAGAACAATGCAATCAGTCTGGGGTCATCTTGATCTTCTTTGTTCTTCTAAGCCTCAGTTCTTCTGGCTGTACTATGAGCACAGCTGGATGTAATGGTTTGTAGGTTTCTTAGGCCTTTGATGCTAGAACTCAGAAGAGGTGAAGGATTTCTTTTCCTTGTTCTGAACCCCAGCAGGCTGATCCAGAACAGCTCATTCACCCCTCTCCCTCTGTGTGAAATGGTTCCAGTGTGAATTGGAACGCCCAAATGCTTGAAACTAACAGGCATCACGTGGTTAAGCCAGAAAGAAAATAAATCCTATCTGGGTGTTGGGGACTCCAAAGATAACTGATGGGTCTGGTTATCTTTGGAACAGGGAGTTTATTAGAGGGTGGACTGAGTGCTTGGGACTATAGCTTTCGTTCCATGGAAGGCGGAGTTGTCCAGCCTTCCCAATGGGAATATGTGTGGGGGGCGTGGGGCAGTGTTGGGGATGTTGGGTGGGACCACAGATCAACCCAGTGGTTCTCAAAGGCCTTCTTCTGGGAACAGATCAGGCTGTCTGTCCTGCCAGGCCTGGACTTCTTGTACCACTGCAGTGATGGGAAAGTTCCACTATCTGGGCTATGAGAACCCTATGGCCATGTCTTGCTGGGGGCAGGAGGCCGGCCAGCTGGCCTCATGAAGTCCCAACAGGCCAGCTTCTCTCTCTGATAATCTCCACAAAGTCCCCGGGAATCCCCCTCTCTCCAACAGTTCTATCTGGGTGAAATACAATTAAAAAATTCCCCAGTCTCTTTCAGGGGAGCAGGAGAGAAAAAGCGTGTCTTTCTCCTGCCTTCCATTGTAGCCTTTAGGTATCTCCATTGTAGAGATTATTTTAAATAGCTAAAATAAAAACAATGAGAAGAAGGGTGAGAGGAGGCAGAGGACATGATTTATTTGGCGTTTGCTGTGTACTTGACACTCATTGTCTCACTAATTCCTCATAACGACTATATCATGTACATACTATTATCGTATTATTATCCCATTTTTATAAATGAGGGAACTGAATTACAGAGATTAAATAAATTGCCTGTGATCCCACAGCTAGTAGTTGCCAAAACCCAAGGCCCCTAATTCCTATTAAACACTTTCCCATGCTAATTATTTTTATCTTTGACACCTGGCAAGCTTGTGGGTCCTTAGATTAGATTGGGTGTCTTCCTTTTTATTATATGATCCTTATTTTTTTTTTTTCATCTTTTTTTAAGAAACATTTTCTCACTTTGTCACCTAGGCTGGAGGGCAGTGACATCAGCGTAGCTTACTGAAGTCTTCTGGGCTCAAGCAGTCCTGCCGCTCAGCCTCCCGATTAGCTGGAACTACAGGTGTGCCCTACAATGCCTGGCTATTTTTTTTTTTTCTTTTTTCGTAGAGATGGGGTCTTTCTGTGTTGCCCAGGCTGGACTTGAATTTCTGGATTCAAATGACCCTCCCATCTTGGCCTCCTAATGATCCTCATTTTTTAAAAGAAAAGTCACCATGTCCCTTGTTTTAGGCCCTGTAGATGTAATTGTGAGCAAGAAAAAGATCACTCCATCCACGTGGGAACTGGATTCTAGTCAGGAGGGACTGGGAGCCTGCGAAAGGGTCTGGGAGGCACCTGAGCCTGACATGTGTGGCTTTGGGCTTGGCTGGCTGTCATCCAAGCCTTTATCCTCCTTTATCCTGCCTCTGTCCCCTTAGGTCAGGGTTTCTCAACCCCACACCTGGATAATTCTTTGTTAGGGGCCTACTGAGCAGCACCCTTGGGCTCACACCTCCTGCCCCCAAGTTACGACAGCCAAACATGTTCTAGGCAGTGTCAGATGTTTCCTGGGGGACAGAGTCACCCCGGTTGAGAACCACTGTCCTAAGTCATGAAAGCACAATGGGACAGGTTCCTCCAGGCCCCAGGACAGTGCTGGCTGTGGCCTAGGAGTCCTGCTTCCTCCTCTGTAAACTGGTCTGTTGTCCAGGTCAGAGTTCTGTGCAGGGCGTGGCACAAGAAAAGCACTCAGTGATCAGTGTTTATCATAGTATTGGCAGTACAGTGATGACCATTCCTCCTCTGTGTGACCACCTTCCCCCCGCATACACATTGCAGATACCCCAGTGTTACCAGCTACTCAAGTCTGGGACTTTGGATGTAATGCCCCAGGGCTTGGGATTCGAGGGCAAGGTTAATGAACCTTTCTTAACCTGAAGCATTGTATTCGGTGCCAGGCTGCCTTTGCCAACAGCAGGCCCATCCAGAAGGGCAGTAGGTATTTATAAGATGGGCATGATGTCCCAGACTGTGTTCCAGGCATTTCTGGAGCACTATCCTTGAACACTGAACTTGGCCATTTTCATCATAATTTACTATATTTCTGGTTTTGTAATTGTCCAGAGAGGCTTGTAGATCGGCAACAAGTAGCAAATCCAGCTTGGTTCACAACAACTTGTTTTTCCAAACCTCTGTAGTATCTCTCTTACTCATTTTTAGAAAAGATTAACTTGAATAAGAAAACAATGACAAGGAAAATCTTAAAATTTCTTGCGTTACAACTGCAGCAGTCTGTTGCCTATGGTTTGTTTGATAGACAGGTAAGATCAGGTTAACAGCATAGGCACAGGCACCAGGTCACACTCCTGGCTGGGGGATCACAAAGGAGTTATTAGTTCTTTTGAGCCTCAAATCTTCATCTGTAAAACAGGACTCAGATCAGTATCTACTGAGATTTAAATGAGTTAATGCTTAGAAGGAGCATAAAGTAGTACCTAGTACAGGTATATAACAAGTACCCAAGAAATGTTAGCTATTATTATAGAAGGATCTGGAGTCTCACAGATCAAGACTTGAACCTCAGTCCCCACTTCTTACCTGCTGTGTGATGTTAACAGGTGTCTCTACCTCTGTGAGCCTGTGTCTTCCTTACATTAATACTTGGGGTTGTAGGGGTTTAGTGACTAATACATCCTAGTTTGGGAATTTCCTGGTTTTAGCACTGAAGTTCTTGAGTCATCAGTCCCAGGCAAAGTAGATGGTTGATCCCATTAGTTTTGGGATTGAAATAAGCCAGAGTACCTAATACCTAATAGGTGTTAGTAAATGGGGGCATGTAGGAAGTACTCATTTGTATGTGAGGGGCATTTCTAGTGGAGGATGTGTATTTTAGCTATTCACCCCTTTTAATTTACAAATGCCTGTGCCATTTTCCTAAGCCAAAGAACTCAAGGGTTCAAATTGACATTTGTCTAACCTAGATTGATTTTTTTCTTTTTAGTCTTGCTATTTTAGATAGAAAAAAGATATTTTACCTGACTTTAATATTCTGTAACATATTACCTCTTGACTTTCTTACAGTCTATAACAATAATGAGGATTGAATCATTTGTAAAGCTTGGTAGGTTGTAGCAACCTAATGATTTAGACTTTGTGGGGTGTGTGATGGTTCCTAAAATTGGGAAATCAGAATTATTTGAAATTCATCTTGAAAGTCATCAGCATGCTGGTTTATGAGTTGCTTTTTCAGAGATACCTTTGAATATGATTATGTAAAAGCCAAGTAAATATTATAATCTAGGTGACTAACTTGAATGAAGATTCTCATCAATCCATATATAGATCTTTTTAGTGAGTCCCTGTTGCTCTTTGGGTAAGATCCATGCAACTTTCTAGGACCCCCAGGGACTCTCTGACCCACTCCCTGAATCAAATCTTCTCCCTTTATCTGATGCTATTCACCTTTTCAATGTTGTAGGTTCAGACTTCCTTTCTTTGTTTCTTAAAAATATGTGTGTGCCTTCTACCTTAAAGCCTTTGCTAATGCTGTTCTCTCTGCCTAAAATGCTTGTCCTCTCCCTTACTTTGTATGAATTGATTCTTGCTCTTTTTTTGAATCCCAGTTTAATCCTCATTTCCTGAAAGAATCTTCCAGCTCTCTCATCCTAGATGAAATCCCTGTTTTTTCTGTCCTCCCTACAGCCTATCTTCACAAATGTAAACGAATCACTGACTTTGTAATCAGTTTTTTAATATAGGACAATCAGATCAGCCTCTCTTCTGGCTATCTTATTATGCCTTCTTTGTCCATTGAAAAGGATGCAGTTGTTGAATTTTACAGGCTGGAGAGCAGAGTGTCTAAGAGCAGATGTTTGGAGCCAAGTCTTTGGGACTTGGTCAAATTCTGGCTCTGATGCTGTGTAGCTGTGTGTATGTTGCATCACCTCTCTGAACTCAGTTCCCTGACTGTAAAATAGCAGCTAATAACATTTCATCTCTTATAGGATAGTTTTAATGACTCAACATGTGTCAACTTAGAACAATGCCCAGCACACAGCACATGCTGTGTTTTTGGTGGTTGTTACCATGACTTCTGCTCTTAGTAAGGCTACCAGTATTAATGATCTTGAGAAAGGTAGCCAGCTGGCTTAAGAAAATGTCGCAAGAGAGACTGCCAATCATTTGTACAACACTGTACATTATGTTTTTCACAAGCTGTGTGGCAATAGAAAAATTGTTTAAATCAGTGATTCTTAACCTTCCTAATGCTGCGACCCTTTAATATAGTTCCTTATGTTACGACCCCCAACCATAACATTATTTTCGTTGCTGCAGTGGCATTAGGAAGGGTCATAGCATTAGGAAGGTTCAGAATCACTGGTTTAAATCCTCAGTTTCCACAAGGATAGTTCCCAAACTCATCCTAGAAACAGTGCGGCATACCCAGACGGCCATGGGGAGTATTTCAAAGGTGACCTTAGTTACATTTAACAATGAAGTATGTAGCACTTTTGCTAGGACGAATTCATGAAATTAATTGTCAGACCTGATATAAAATGGAGTTGGTGAACATTCAGGAAGGTGGACTGCAGCCCCGTCACACCTCTGTTCAGGCGCCCGGCAGGCACCTGATGAACTTTGGTTCAAGCACCAGTGAAACCAATCAGTGGTTTCTCAGATGCCACATACCTTAGGATACCAGAGCTCCCCTTGGCATCTGAGAAGCTGGACAGGAAATCCAGAGTTCCACAACAGCCATTCAGGGGGCAGTCTGCTTCTTTGTGATTTAAAATGAGTAAGATTAGCCCACATCACAAAATCCCAAAGCCAGAGATGCTGGCATTGATGTGGAGAAAAGGGAGCACTTCTACATTGCTGGTGGGAATGCAAACTAATACGTTCCTTTTGGAAAGATGTTTGGAGACTACTAAGAGATCTAAAAATAGACCTGCTGTTCAATCCTATAATGGGTATATATCCAGAAGACCAAAAATCACCTTGTAACAAAGATATTTGTACCAGAATGTTTATTGCAGAGTTCATAAGTGCTAAGTCATGGGAGAAGCCCAAGTGCCCATCGACCCATGAATGGATTAAGAAATTGTGGTACATGTATACCACGGAATACTATGCAGCCTTAAAGAAAGATGGAGACTTTACCTCTTTCATGTTTACATGGATGGAGCTGGAACATATTCTTCTTAGCAAAGTATTTCAAGAATGGAAGAAAAAGTATCCAATGTACTCAGACCTAATTTATAGCTTTATAGCTTTTATAGCTGATTTATAGCTTTCATATGAAGGCTAAAACCCAATTATACCACAAGAATATGGGGCAAATGGCAAGGGAGGGGAGGATGGGTGGAGGGAGGGCAATTGGTGGGATTGCACCCACGATGCATCTTAGAAGGGTACTGGTGAAACTTACTAAATGTAGAACATCAATGTCTTCATATAGTGATTAAGAAAATGCCATGAAGGCTATGTTTAACAGTTCTATGAAAATATTTCAGATTGTATATGAAGTCAGCACATTGTGCCCCATGATTGCACTAATGTACACATTTATGATGTAATAAAATTATAAACAAACAAAAAAAAAGAATTGAACAAATTCAAAGACAAAATGACCAATGATTTTGACATATTGAGACAAGTAGTTACAGCCCTCAAAGACCTAAGTAATACAATAGAATCCCTCAGTAACAGAATGGAGCAAGCAGAAGACAGGATTTCTGACATGGAAGACAGAGCTTTCGAACACACCCAAACGTCCAAAGAAGAAGAGAAATGGAAGGCAAAAATAGATCTTTTTCTCAGAAAGCTCTGGGATAACTCGTAGAAAACCAATATTTGCCTTATAGGGATACCTGAAAACGATGAAGTGGTGTCACAAGGCACAGAGACCCTTCTTTATGAGATTATGAAAGAGAACGTTCCAGACATGCCAAGAGATTCTGAAATTCAGATAGCAGACAGTTTCAGAACCCCAGCACGACTCAACCTGAATAAAACATCCCCCAGGCACATCATAATTAACTTCACTAAAGTTAATATGAAGGAGAAAATTTAGAAAGCAACCAGATGCAAGAAATCCATAACCTACAAGGG
>CAUYRH010134335.1:0-11366 GCA_963574655.1 Perodicticus potto
TTTTTTTTTAGACAGAGCCTCAAGCTGTCACCCTGGATAGAGTCCTGTGGCAATCACAGCTCACAGCAACCTCCAATTCCTGGGCTCAAGCGAGTCTCCTGCCTCTGCCTCCCAAGTAGCTGGGACTACAGGCGCCCGCCACAACGCCCGGATGTTTTTTGGTTGTAACCACCATTGTTGTTTGGCGGGCCTGGGCTGGATTCGAACCCGCCAGCTCAGGTGTACGTGACTGGCGCCTTAGCCTGTTGAGCCACAGGCGCCGAGCCTAAATTCTAAAGTTTTATAAAACTTATTCTCCTTCCAGGCCCAGGCTTCTTTAAGTACCTCCAGAGAGAGGTACTAGGGAGAGGTGTAGGGAACAGAGAGACATTTAATCTCTTGTTCTGTCACTAGTCGGGTCCCCTTAACCTTCTGGGCCTATTTTCCCTTTTGTACTATAGATGTCCATTCTGCCTTTCTTTGAAAAGGGTCTGTAATCTTAGAAATGTGTCCATGCTTGGGCAATGAGTGACAGTGCACCACAGGTCTTGACAGTTCTGTTCAGCTATACCCCAGACCCACTACCAAGGAAGAACAAGCCATTCATTCAGAAAAGAAATAGAGAGAGGCGAGGTGGTTCACGCCTGTAATCCTAGCAGTCTAGAAGGCCGAGGTGGGTGGATTGCCTGAGCTCACAGATTCAAGACCAGCCTGAGCTAAAGAGAGACCTCATCTCTAAAAATAGCCGGGTGTTGTGGCGGGTGCCTATAGTCCCAGCCACTCAGGAGGCTGAGGCAAGAGAATCGCTTGAGCCTAAGAGTTTGAGGTTGCTGTGAGCTATGATGCCATGGCACTCTACCGAGGAGGATAAAAATAAGACTCTGTCTCCAAAAAAAGAAGAAAAGAAATAAAAATAATAAAAAGCTCAAGGAGGGTTTACCTAGAAGTAACAAGAATCACTAGGATCATTATACTATTAATAATGATAACCAATCTTAATTACATTAATGCCTTTTTTTTTTTTGACACCAGAATACTGAAATGCCTTCACAATTCAGCATTCTTTACCTCCTTGAGGTCACTTAAAATGGTAGGAATCCTAGGCCTCATTTTACAGATGACAGATTTAATTGACAGAGAAGAAGGGAAGTGATACCACAGCCCTGTGTCCTGCTTTATAAGACCAGGAGCCTTAATACTGTGCCTGCCACAAGATCAGAGGGAACATGAGTCTTTCAGCATGCTTCAGAGACATGCTCAGACTAAGAGGCTGGAGATGACAGTTTTTCTCTCACAGTCCCATCAAACTCCTGGCAAATTCCTTAATGCCCTGCAGATGGCACCACTGACAAGGTGTTCTCTGTCCCAGAGAGCTGAGCTCAGATTTATGAACTTTGCCCTTGTTGTCACCTTGGAGCTGAGGCTAAGGTGCAGAACAAGCAGGAAGTGACTGACTTGGCATCCCTAGCATTCACATGCTTGTCACTTTTTGTTCTGTCCATTCCTGGAGACAACTGGGCCTTGCACTAAGCTGTTGTTAATCAGGCAAGCACAGGAAACACCACACCCAAGAGTTTCTTGACCTTGGCCCCTGCCTTAAGGATGCTTCCCCTCAGGTGGGATGGGTATAAAAACATGGCCTGCAGTTAAAATGTAAGAGAGAAGCATATTGGCACATCAATCTAAACTCAATACTGATACAAAGTCAATAACCACCTGCTAATGTGGGCATCATCATGTAGATACTAATGTTATTGTATTGCTAAGGACAGCTTTCTCCTCTCACAATCTGGTCCATAAATCAAAATAAATGCCCTACCCAACCCACTCACAACAGACCAACTCATTTTTCCAACCGACAGCCTGCTATATGTTACTGTGTGTCTAATTGTGATGGAATAAAGCTCATCACCTCATTCCTGCTTGGAACCTTCAAACATACTCATCCTTCTGGGTACAATACCTTCTCTGGCAATCAGTGGCCCCCAGACATTTGTACAGTTAATTTTTACTCTTCTTTCAATGAAGGAAGCCCAAATGTTATCTCTTCAAGGACTTGAAGACAAGGTCAGATTTCCTACTACATATTTTCATAGAATTTTCTACTTTTCTTTCACAGTACTTATGTTTTATAATTATGTATTTGCATTATTAATTAATTTTTTTTTGAGACAGAAGTTCAAGCTGTCACCTTGGATAGAGTGCAGTGGCATCACAGCTCACAGCAACCTCCAATTCCTGGGCTCAAGCGAGTCTCCTGCCTCTGCCTCCCAAGTAGCTGGGACTACAGGTGACCGCCACAACGCCCGGCCATTTTTTGGTTGCAGCCGTCATTGTTCTGTGGCGGGCCCGGGCTGGATTCGAACCTGCCAACTCAGGTGTACGTGGCTGGCACCTTAGCCCGCTGAGCCACAGGCGCCAAGCTGCAAGGGGAATATTTCAAGGGTGACCATAGTGATAGTCAGTAATGAGGTATGTAGCACTTTTTCTAGGATGACTTTGTGAACTTAATTGTAAGACCTTGTATACAAGAGAGCTGTGATGGGCTTCATTTTACTCTCTTTATTAATTGGGGAAGACAGTCTGATGGAGAGTTGAGTGATTCAATGAAAATGCAAGGCCACAGATGCACAAGGTCCCTACCTGGGGGCACCAGTTGCACAAAGAGAAGGACACTGCCACCCAGGAAGAGGGCGGTGGCCATGGAATAGCGCCGGGGCAGATACCGCAACAGCAACCAGGCCAACACATATGCTGGGACTTCAACCACAGCCGAAAGGAAGCAGTTCATATAGACGTCTCCATGCAAGTTAGGAGTATCAAGGGAAAGCCCAAAATAGCCCACTGATATGGTCATCCTGAAACAGAGTGCAGAAGAAAGAAAGCTGGAAATCAGTATCCACATCTCTCCCAGCCTAAATAACTCTTAAAATGCAATTATTTCAGTAAATTCCAAAGTACTCTTTTTATTATTATTATTTTTTTTTTGAGACAGAGCCTCAAGCTGTCACCCTGGATAGAGTGCTGTGGCATCACAGCTCACAGCAACCTCCAATTCCTGGGCTCAAGCGAGTCTCCTGCCTCTGCCTCCCAAGTAGCTGGGACTACAGGTGCCCCCCACAACGCCCGGCCATTTTTTGGTTGCAGCCGTCATTGTTGTTTTGGTTGGCCCGGGCTGGATTCGAACCCGCCAGCTCAGGTGTACGTGGCTGGCGCCTTAGCCCATTTAGCCACAGGCGCTGAGCCCCAAACTACTCTTTAAGCAGAGAGTAAGAAGCAGCCACAGATTTAACCCTGCATCTTATTTCATGAACAAAAGATAACTTCTCTTGGCCCAGGTGGTTCAGTGTAAAGCAGGAGTGTCCAACCATTTTTTCCTCTGCTGCCCACTGGAAGAAGAAGAGGTTATCTTGGGTCACAAATACACAAACACTAACAAAAGCTACTTAGCCAAAAAAAAAAAAAAAAAAAAAAAAAGTCTGTGCATACTTTTCATGATATTGGACACCAGAGATAAGCAAAAACAAAGTCCTCACAAAATCAGTATTGGGATTGGGCACTCTTGTGTCAACTCTGCACTGGTGTACTTTTAGAGCATTCCATACAAAAGGCATCACAGCAGAAACGCTTATATAATTCAGACAGATTTACTTCATCACAAAAAATTCAATCCTACCCTCTGGCTTTAAAAAACTAAGCTGAGGCATTTACAGAAGCCTTCTTTCTTATTCTCTGAACCTCCCCAAATCCACCAACTGCTGAAGGAGCTAGAGAATAAGGTGGTAGAGTGAAGTGTGACAGGACTAGAGAAATAAGATAAAATAAGGGATAACGTTCAGTCAAAGAATACATGTGGTGCCCAGCCAGGAAGCGGCTGGTGAGAGACAGCTGAAACCAACCGTACCGTGCTCATGGAGAATACAGGAACTCCCAGTGGTGAGGCCAGGCTGCCTCTCGTCTGGGTGTCTGCAACACCCCTGGCCTGGGCCCTGTCCCTAGTAGGTATTCTCTCTGCTGAGGACTCACACTCTTTGCCAAACCAGACCTTTATGGATTACACTGTTTATGACTCATCAGCAATTGATATGATGAAGAAAGAACATGTACATGAGTTCCTAGAAAATCCAAGTGGAAGAGACTGGGTAAACCACAGTGGGTGACAGGTGGCAGGCTGGCAAGTCTGTGGTGAGGCTGCATGCTGGCCCTGTCTTGAGGTAGACTTGGGGCACTGCCTGCCTCAAGGCATCCTGGGCCGCTCTGTGGAAATGCGTGATGCATAGATAACCCCAGTGGATAAGTCTCATAATCAGCCCTCCTCATCCACCTTAACACTGCTCACTCAGCAGCTTCCAGGAGTCACCTACAATCCCCAAGGTCTGTCCACTGAATTAAAGCTATCCAGGCACTGGCGTGTTTCCTCTCTCCAGTAACTCACACCTTTTCCTGACACACTGGGAGAAGTCTCATTAGAAGGAACCTGGTGAGGACGCCTAGGCTATGTCTCTAACTCTGAACATCCCAGAAAGAGCACGTCCTGTTTCCACATTTCCAGAAAGCACTCAGCAGCTTCTACATCCTAACACACATGCTGTCTTCTCTCAGATCCTTCTTAAAAGTTTTACCTGTCCTCCTTAGCCACTGTCTGTGACTGGGTCGGAGGGGACAAGGCATAGGAACAACTAAATGAGGACCCAAAGTGAGCAGGGATTCACCTGAGGACCTGGAGAGACACCTCCCTCCCCTACCACCAAAGATCCCATATTTTCCCAAACAGCCTCCACAACAGTTTTCATTTTTCTTTTCTGAGGTTCCATCACATTAAGAATTGTAGCATGTCCATTTCTTTCTTCTATCACAAGACATATCCCTTTGACTTTTTTTTTTTTTTTTTTGAGACAGAAGCTGTCACCCTGGGTAGAGTGCTGTGGCGTCACAGCTCACAGCAACCTCAAACTCTTGGGCTTAAGCGATTCTTTTGCCTCCACCTCCCAAGTAGCTGAGACTACAGCCGTCTGCCCCAACGCCCGGCTATTTTTAAGCTGTAGTCGTCATTGCTGTATGGCGGGCCCAGGCTGGATTTGAACCTGCCCGCTCTGGTGCATGTGGCTGGTGCCCTAGCCGCTTGAGCTACAGGTGCCAAGCCATCTCTTTGACTTTCTGATGACACAGGCTTTTAATTTTGGTCTGAGGCACGTCTGTGAATGTGAGGCCTGATGGCCACTTTCAGTGCTTTGTCTGAGCCTCAGGCAGATCTCACTTACGCACCACAGAATTATGGACATGATGGTGACTATTCGGATATTCCGGGTTCGGAGCAGGTCCAGAATGCTGTGGGACTGCTGCTTCTTAGAACTTAGGTCTTGTAACTGCAGGAACAATATGATAAGGGAATGGGAAGGAGAAAAGGTCAAGAGACTCAGACTCACAGTAAAAAATACACTTGAAGCTCCAGCATCTTAGCTATCTCCATCTCAGAGCTGGGGAGTGTTATGTTTCTTCCTTAAAAAGAACAGTATAGTGACTGCTTTGGGGCTGCTGAGAGCTTCCCCAGGCCTTGTCAATAACAAATGGGAATGAACAGGAATAAGGAGGAAAAGCAAGTGGTCAGTCCCTACCTTGGGGAGTGGTAGAGGCAGAGGCCCAAGCTGACAGCTCCCTCATTGCTCAACCCCGTCCTTCCTTCAGTGGCCACATTCCAGGGAGGCCTCTGAGCATTTCTTCCCCACACTGGCTCCCTGCCCTCTGGGTCAGAGAGAAAAACTGGCTGTGGAGTTTATTGATGTAATATTTTTTTAAAAGTTAATGTTCTGAGTCCTTATACCATATAGTTACTGGTCTGCTTCCAGGGAAAAAATATTCGAATAGAAAAACAGGAAAATTGACCTAAGCTTCACCCAGAGTAACTTCCTATGAAATTCCGCACAGCCACGGCCATTAATAAACCACACGTCTAAACACACTGATGTTGCTTTCTTAAGCAAACCCAGCTTTGGAGCTTGTTGTTCCTGAGTTAGCAGTTCAACATAAGGTCAACCTCTGACTTAAAGGATCCCTGAAATAGCCTCATTTCCTCAAAGATGCCAGTCAGGTTTATGGGTTCACCCAGATTGACTCCTCACTGAAAAGCCATGAGAGCCACCTCATTTGAAGCCCTCCAGTGCACGCCTGCCCTGACCTTTGTGCATCAGAGCCCTGGGTTCAGTCTGAGCTGAATGCCACTGGTTGCTGGATGACCATTTCCCTGGGAAGTCAGCAGGGCTGTTGGTGGCCATTGGTCCCTGCTGCCTATAATAACTGGCCCCCTTTTTCGAAGCCCTGAGTCTGTGCTGTCCCGAGTGTCTCTAACGTGCTTGCTGCTCACACTTCAGCATCACTACTTGTGGCTGCCCCCACAACCAACATCTCGTCTTCCCATCAGACAAGACTCATCCCAGAACTACAGCAGCCAGAGCTGATGGCTTCCAACCTCTCCTCACAGTCACAGACTGAGGAAAATTGCCTGCTGCAGAGAGGGCAGGAGGAGAGGGGACAGGAAGGAAAAGCAAGAGCCAGGAACCAGGCAGAGGCAAGAAATTACTCATGGTACATGAGGATGAGGTTTGTAGGGAGAGCTGAAGTAAGGGGAAGAGGTGAACATTAAAAAGGGCCCGATTCCTAGATGCTGTGCAACAGCTAGGCAACAGCTAGGCACTGGAGGGTGGAAAGAGACGAATGCCTCCCAATCTACCTGTGCTTTGTATTATATGGTCTGGATTATCTTTTAAAGATAACAAGCCACCTTAGGCATAAGAAACAATGATTTCCCAAAACGCTAACTTTGTGAAAATCCTAACACTCATAAAGGACATTTATTATTAAAAATAATGGTGAAAACGATTGCTTAGAGGGGAAGTAAATAGAAAAACCTAAAATCCACAGGAAAGGTAAAAATTAGGCAGTTGTAACCTATTCCTCAACTTCTTTTTTTTTTTTTGAGACAGAGCCTCAAGCTGTCACCCTGGATAGAGTGCTGTGGCATCACAGCTCACAGCAACCTCCAACTCCTGAGCTCAAGTGATTCTCCTGCCTCTGCCTCCCTATAGCTGGGACTACAGGCGCCTGCCACTTCACCTGGCTATTTTTTGGTTGCACCCATCGTTGTTTGGTGGCCTGGGCTGGATTCGAACCCGCCAGCTCAGGTGTATGTGGCTGGCGCCTTAGCCACTGAGTCACAGGCGCCAAGCCTATTCTTCAACTTCTAAGTTTTAATAGGGCCTGCCTGGGGAACAGCTGGGCTTGGGCAGGGAGAGGGCTGGGCTCCTGGGAATGGGTGGGCTTCAGAGCTGGCAGCTGCTGCCCTCAAATCATGGACAACATGGCTCTCTCACCATCTCCCATGAGGGGCTTACCTCACTCGGGTCAAAGATGGTGGAGGGGGCAACAATCCCATTCATTTTGGCAGCCCTGCGGATGATCACCTCTGCCTCCTTAAATTGTCCCTGAGAGATGAGCCAACGGGGGGACTCAGGGATGAACCTGGAAGCACAAGGAGCAGGCTCAGTGAGGCCTCCCTGGCCAACAGCTGATCAGCAGAGCACATAGGGCATACCTGGACATGGGAATGAGGGTTCAGAACCAGGTCTAGGTTTCTGCAATATTTGGTGTTCAAAAGCCAAAGGCATAGACTTGTTCCACACTCAGCAATAACCTGGAGGGCCCTGCATACCCTGATGCAATCCTAGTACTGGCTGGTCACTTCAGAAGAGTGATGGTGCCACCTGGTAGGCTCTGAGGAGTCAGGTGCAAAGCAGGCTCCTCCTAAAGCCTGGATTCTGCAGCTATCTCAGGCCAGCTGTTATCCTGGTCCCCAGCATCCATGGAAGCTTCTGCACTGGCCATCTTGGCCTCTATATTCTCCTCACCCTACCCCTGATTTATCCAATAGACTTGCCAAGACTCTCCACCTAAAACAGTATGTTGTCAAGGCACTTGAGTGCTTTAGGTCTTTGTGGATATTTTCTATCACACTGGGACCAGGCAGCCATCCAGCCTTCTGTCATGAAGTGCTGTTTCCTCTCCCCCATCCCCTGAAATGCTCTCCACTCACGTGGACCAGTGATGTCATCTTCCCCACCTTCAAGGGATAATTCCCACCTCGGCTCCTCAGCTGTGTTCCCTCTAAGTATGGACTGGCCTCTTCACTGCATGTCCAAGTCCTCTATCTTGGAGGTGCTGGTGGAGCCTGGCCCCCTCCGTGCAGCCATCCTGAGGACTTGTGTTTAGTGCACTCCCACTTCTTCCAGTGCCTGTGGCAAGAGGCCTCAGCCACACACAGCCAGAGCCTGGGCCTACGCTGCCTTGCCCTGGGCTTTGGGAATTTCCTGGAGGTCACGTTGGACGACATCTTCTCACAGCTACTCTTTCCTCTCCCTATGTTTAGGCCAACACAGCACAGGGCTGAGAACAAGTCTGGTGATATTTTGGGATTGTGTTTTGCTTTGAGCTCTTTTGAGCATGGAGAAAACATTCTGAAACCACTAATAACCGATACTTCCAGTCTCTGGGAGCCCAAATGGGGATTTGTGGGCTGCTATTGCCCTCTAGTGAAGGCTAGGCAGAAATCATCCTGCTGGTGCACACCATTGGGACAGGGCCACCCACACTCACCACCAGAGTGCCACACACAGCACCCCTGGCACCGTCAGCGCCAGCAGCAGCATCCGCCAGTCTCTGATGAAGTAAGCAAATAGTGGTAGCACCATGTAGCCGAAGGCATAAAATATGCACACTCCTAACGTGGAGAATATAATACGAATGGACTTGCCAAGAATTTCTGTTCCTGTTCAAAGCAAGGGAATAATAATGTTAGCATTTTAATTTGGGTCATTTCCTTATTAATCATCAATGGTTATCATTTTCAACACACAGATAAGAAAACAGCCAGAATTACCTCTACGTTTCCAAGCCTGAAAGACAGGGTGGGAGTCTAAACCCAGTCCATTCTGACCAGCTCCTTGGGTCACTTCACTGTGGCCTCTCATAGACCCCTTAGCAACAGTTCTCTCAAGCAAATGTCACCATTTTTCCTAAGCCATATGTTAAAGTTGCCATATTAGGCCCCCTTTAATCCTCATAAGAAGAATTCATTTAGCTCGGCACCTGTGGCTCAACGGGCTAAGGCGCTAGCCACGTACACCTGAGCTGGCTGGTTCGAATCCAGCCTGGGCCCGCCAAACAACAATGACGGCTGCAACCCAAAAAAAAAAAAAAAAAAAAAAAAAAAGGCTGGGCATTGTGGCTGGTGCCTGTAGTCCCCGGTACTTGGGAGGGGGAGGCAAGAGACTCGCTGGAGCCCAGGAACTGGAGGTGGCTGTGCGCTGTGATGCCACGGGACCCTATCCAGGCTGACAGCTTGAGGATCTGTCACAAAAAAAAAAAAAAAGAAAGAAAGAAAATGGGTATAGAAAGAACATTTCTTAAACTGATAGAGGCCATCTACAGCAACCCACAGCCAATATTATATATTATCTTCAATGGAGTTAAATTGAAATCATTTCCACTTAGATCAGGAACCAGGCAAGGTTGCCCATTGTCTCCACCGCGTTTTAACATTGTAATGAAAGTCTTAGCCATCGCAATTAAAGAAGAAAAGGCGATCAAGGGTATCCATACTGGGTCAGAAGAGATCAAACTTTCACTCTTCACAGATATGATTGTATATATGGAAAACACCAGGGATTCTACTACAAAACTCTTAGAAGTGATCAAGGAATACAGCAGTGTCTCAGGTTACAAAATCAACACTCATAAATCTGTAGCCTTTATATATACCAACAATAGCCAAGCTGATAAAACACTCAAGGACTCTATCCCATTCACAGTAGTGCCAATGAAGATGAAATATTTGGGAGTTTACCTAACAAAGGATGTGAAAGATCTCTATAAAGAGAACTATGAAACTTTAAGAAAAGAAATAGCTGAAGATGTTAACAAATGGAAAAACATACTGTGCTCATGGCTGGGAAGAATCAACATTGTTAAAATGTCCATACTAGCTGAAGATTTTAACAAATGGAAAAACATACCATGCTCGTGGCTGGGAAGAATCAACATTTTTGTTTTTTGTTTTTTTGGTTTTTTTTGAGACAGAGCCTCAAGCTGTCACCCTAGATAGAGTGCCATGGCAACACAGCTCACAGCAACCTCCAATTCCTGAGCTCAAGCGAGTCTCCTGCCTCTGCCTCCCAAGTAGCTGGGACTACAGGCGCCTGCCACAACGCCCGGCCATTTTTTTTTTTTTTTTTTTTTTGATTGTAGCCATCATTGTTGTTTGGCGGATCTGGGCTGGATTCGAACCCGCCAGCTCAGGTGTACGTGGCTGGCGCCTTAGCCCATTGAGCCACAGGCGCCAAGCCAAGAATCAACATTGTTAAAATGTCCATACTACCCAAAGCAATATACAATTTTAATGCAATCCCTATTAAAGCTCCACTGTCATACTTTAAAGATCTCAAAAAAATAATACTTCGTTTTATATGGAATCAGAAAAAAACCTCGAATAGCCAAGACATTACTCAGAAATAAAAACAAAGCAGGAAATCACGCTACCAGACCTCAGGCTATACTATAAATCAATAGTGATCAAAAAAGCATCATGGTACTGGCACAGAAACAGAGAGGTAGATGTATGGAACAGAACAGAGAACCAAGAGATGAACCCAGCTATTTACTGTTTTCGATCTTTGACAAGCCAATTAAAAACATTCAGTGGGGAAAAGATTCCCTGTTTAACAAATGGTGCTGGTGAACAGGCAGGTGACCTGTAGAAGACTGAAACTGGACCCACACCTTTCACCATTAACTAAAATAGATTTTCACTTGATTAAATATTTAAACTTAAGACATGAAACTATAAAAATACTAGAAGAAAGTGCAGGTAAAACTCTTGAAGAAATCAGCCTGGGCCAATATTTTATGAGGAGGACCCCCGGGCAATTGAAGCAACATCAAAAATACACTACTGGGACCTGATCAAACTAAAAAGCTTCTGCACAGCCAAGAACACAGTAAGTAAAGCAAGCAGACAGCCCTCAGACTGGGAGAAGATATTTGTAGGTTATGACAAATATCCTAAAAGGTTTAATAACCAGAATCCACAGAGACCTCAAACGTATGAGCAAGAAAAGAACAAGTGATCCCATCTCAGGGTGGGCAAGGGACTTGAAGAGAAACCTCTCTGAAGAAGACAGTCACAGCCTACAGACACATGAAAAAATGCTCATCATCCTTAATCATCAGAGAAATGCAAATCAAAACTACTTTGAGATATCATCTAACTCCAGTAAGATTAGCCCACATCACAAAATCCCCAAATCAGAGATGTTGGCGTGGATGTGGAGAAAAGGGAA
>CAUYRH010134339.1:0-10378 GCA_963574655.1 Perodicticus potto
CGCCTATAGTCCCAGCTACTTGGGAGGCAGAGGCAGGAGACTCGCTTGAGCCCAGGAATTGGAGGTTGCTGTGAGCTGTGATGCCACGGCACTCTATCCAGGGTGACAGCTTGAGGCTCTGTCTCAAAAAAAAAAAAAAAAGTTAACCTTGACTATATACCTGGGACTGTTCTAAGCTTTTATCTAACATTTAAGCCATTTAATTCTCATGTCCAACCTGTGAGGGTGTAATAGTTATAGACTCCCCATTTTATGGATGAGAAAACTGAGGCACTTTACCTTGCCCAAGATCACACGATATCTAGAAGGTAGAGCTGGTGTGTGATAAGAAGCAGGCACCTGTGTCACTGTAGCCAGCTTCATAGACATTACTGATGGTGGCTGGGGGAGGTTTCTATTGGGTAGAGTTGTAGTGAAATAGGAAGAGAGCACTGATTTTTTTTTTTTTGGTAGAGACAGAGTCTCACTTTATCGCCCTTGGTGGAGTGCCGTGGCATCATACAGCTCACAGTAACTTCCAACTCCTGGGCTTAGGCGATTCTCTTGCCTCAACCTCCCGAGTAGCTGGGACTACAGGCGCCCGCCCCAACACCTGGCTGTTTTTCTGTTTTTGCAGTTCGGCCGAGGCTGGGTTTGAACCCGCCACGTTCGGTATATGGGGTCGGCGCCCTACTCGATGAGCCACAGGCGCCGCCTGAGAGCACTGATTGATTTGAAAAACGACAGAGATATTTGTCCTTTACTAGCCTTAATATAATTTATACTGTTCCCTAATTTCTGAGATAATTTGTGTGTATTACAAATACCATAGAAAGCATGTGGAGTTTTTCTGGTACCCACTGACAGATTCATCACTTTCATGTGAACCTGTAGTCATTGATTTTTTTTCTAGCTGTTTAGGAAAGACTGAATATGCTAGTGGATAAAAATAGTGCCCTGACAGCCCGTGGAGTGAGTGTCGGTGTGTGGGTCAGTGGTGGAGCTACGTGTTCTTAGCTTACGTTAGTAGTTCCAATTTTTTGTTCTTAACCCTCTTTATTTAGTTTAGATATTTAGTTGTACTTTCCTGGGATTCTGAGCATTAAATAACAAGTATTCATTGAGCTCCTTTTGTGTTCTAATTTCTGTTTGGAATCTGAGAATAGATTCTGAAAACAAAGTCGCTGCCTTCATGGAGGTTACATTCTAGGAAGGGAAGGTGAAGTATAAATAGACATGTAATATACTGCCAGGCAGTGACAAGTGCTACAAAACAAAATAAAGAAGGGAAAGAAGCCAGAAGTGGGGCGGAGGGTTATTATCTCCAGAGTGTACAGTACTGAGGACCTTTTTTTTTTCTTTACATATACATGCGTTTATTAGGTTTCCACTTTTTGCCTTCACAGAATTAAAAAGGCTTAAAATTTAATAACAATAACAATATTTAAGGTAAGGACTAGAAACAAAAACCTCATAAAGAATGAATGAAGATAAATACATTCAGAAAAGAAATCAGACGATTACTGCTTTGAAATATTAAGCAGTAATAATAATGCAAAGAGAGTAACATTCACATTGTCAAATAAGAGTTTGTCTATCATAGAATGCTTTAACTCTGAGGCTCAGTATGGAGTCATCAGTTAACGTCTAATTTTTTTTCCCAAAGTCTCAAAAAATAGACAACTAATATTTATAAATAAAAGTTAAAGATAATTTCAAAAAACAGATCGCCAAATTTTATAGACAATGGAAAAAGAAGAAATATTTCAAAATCATTCTACTTGATCTGGATACACCTGATATTGAAATTGGAGAAAATATATTGTTATAAAGGGAAATCACAAACGTATTTCACTTATAAATGAGGATGCAATAATGTTGAGGACCTTTAGAGGACTCATCCTAGTATCTAGAGAAAGAGAATTCTGGGCGGAGTGGTGCTGGACTTTAGCTGTACAGAAATGCTGTGTGACCACTGTCTGTCTTGATACTCAGTGTTTTAGGTTCCTTGAGATGAATTGAGGAGGTCAAAAATCTGGAACATGGGATTGGCTCCAGGCCATGCGGTATAGGTAGCATTGTCGCATGTCACTTCTGACACTTCTTGCCAAGGCCCTGGACTGGCCAGTTCTCGGGCCGGTTTAACTAGGTTCCGGACGCGGACCGCTAAGTTACCTTGCTCAGGTTCAGTTTCTCTTAGGTGCCTGAGGGCTGTCTACCTTAGCTGGAGAGAGAGAGAGAGAAAGAGAGTGTGAGTCTTAGAGAGGGTGAAGCAGTCTTCTTAGAAAGATAAATCTTAGTCTTTACTAGAGCTTGGTAATCTTCAGCAGAGAGATACCGTGCTGGCGTTCTGCAGGCAGGAGAGGAGACAGAGTCAGAGTAAGTGGGTCTGTGATGGAATGCTCATGCTCCTTGACTGCCTTCACCTCTAGCCTAACATAAGGCTAATCTTGTGCCTCTCGACACCACAGGTGTAGAGACTGCCAATTCACCATTGCTCTCATCTCGCCAGCTCTCGTGCTTGTTAGGAGAGCTAAATCCCTCTCCACGCCCTTTCCACTCACATGTTCCATTATTGAGCTATACAGGTATTTCTTCTAACTCTCACTCCTAGCCATAGGCTATATGGGCTGCAACATAGCATGGTTCACAGAGCTGTTGTTTGCTGACCTGCTGACTTCATCTTCAGCTGTGATGATGTTGCTGGGTTTCTGTCTTACGTAGGGCGAGGGTGACAGAGTTGGGTTCCCAGTGCAGAGTAGAGGCGAGAATTGGATGGTGTCTCTGCCAGGGCAGGAACTTCAGAGAGGAGTGGGACTGTGTGTTACAGCCCATCTGTGGGGACAGATATCTACTGCAGTGCAGGAGGCTGGAAAAGGCCGAGAGCAGCCGGAAGCGTTGAGAATAAGCCGTAAAATTGACAGGATACACCCTAATACTTTCTTCCTTTTTAGTATGGAAAATTTCAAATGTGTAAATGTTGAAAGAAAAAATAAAAGGAAGCTACAGGTACTCAACACCCAGCTTTAAAGATGATCCTACTTCTCCTTTACTCTTGCTGGTCCCCCCATTATTCTGACAGAAAGCCCAGTACCATAGCATTTCATCCTTATGTACTTCTGAATTGTATCTGCAAAAGCCGACACTTAAAAAAACACAATATTCTTATCACCAACAATTAGTTCCTTAATTCTAGGGAGAATTAGGTCATATTCAATGATATTCATTTAAATTCTGTCTCTTCTTCCCTTCCTTACCCTCTAATAATAGTTGGTCTGTTTGAATCTGGGTCCAGACATATTACATTTGATGAGTGTCTTAAGTCACTTTAGGTTCTTCTCCTTAACCCGCCCCCACAAGATTTTTTTTTTTTATCCTTTTCTCTTAGCCTTAAAAACATTTAAAATGTACTTTCCAGAGATATCAGTGAGTTACAATAATGAAATTAATAAAAGTTGAAGAGTTTGACATTGAACCCATATTGAGGTTGTTTGGGTCCTTGTGTCTAATTCTGATGGTTGGTGATTCCTTTTTTTTTTAAGACATGAAAATTGCAGGGAGTCATTTTGTACTTTTGTTTCTTTAAATACCTTTGAATGCTTAATATAACTCTGCATTAGTAGGACACCAGCCTTAAGCTTATGAATAAGAAGAGATACTTAAGAAATATCCAGGCTCTGCACCTGTAGCTCAAGCGGCTAGGGCGCCGTCACTTACACCAAAGGTGGTAGGTTCGAATCCAACCCGGACCTGCCAAACAACAATGACAACTACAACCAAAAAATAGCAGGGCATTGTGGCGGGCACCTGTAGTCCCAGCTACTTGGGATGCTGAGGCAGGAGAATCACTTAAGCCCAGAATTTGGAGGTTGCTGTGAGCTATGATGCCACGACATTCGACTCAGGGCAACAGCTTGAGGCACTGTCTCAAAAAAAAAAAAGGAAGAAAGACATTTCCAGTGGTCCTGGAGAGTAATAGGCAAAGGGCTGGCACGGTGGCTCATGCCTGTAATCCCGGCACTGTGGGGGTGTGAGGAGGGAGTATTGCTTGAGCTCGGGAGTTTGAGACTTGCCTGAGCAAGAGTGAGACCCTGATTCATTAAAAAAAAAGAAAAAAAGAAAAACCCAGGCCATGGCGAGTGCCTGTAATCCTAGCGGCTTCCGATGGCTGAGGCAGTGGGATGCTCACAGCCCAAATCTGTGGTTGCAGTGAGCTATGATGCCATTGCAGTCTGCTCAAGGCATAGGGTGGGACTCTGTCTCAATAACCAAAAAAAAATAGAAAAGAAAAAAACTGGGAAAGGGTTGATAAAAATATGCCAAGTGGTCTTTTCCGGCTGGAACCAGGGAGGGTGTCAAAGAGAAGAAAAAGAAGGTTCCTGTTGTGCCAGAAACCCTTAAGAAAATGCAAAAGAATTTTGCAGAGCTGAAGATTAACCATCTGAGAAAGATGTGTGTCCAAAAGATGCTTAAAAGGCAAGGAAGAAGCTTATGTATGAAAAAGCTAAGCATTATCGTAAGGAGTACAGGCAGATGTACAGAACTGAGATTTTGGATGACTAGGATGGCAAGAAAAGCTGGCAACTTCTGTGTACCTGCAGAACCCAAATTGGCATTTGTTATCAGGATCAATGGTGTGAGGCCAAAGGTCTGAAAGGTTTTGCAGCTTCTTTGCCTTCGCCAGATAGATCTTCAATGGAACCTTTATTAAACTCAACAAGGCTTTGATTTACATGCTGAGGATTGTAAAACTGTGTATTGCATGGGGGTACCCAAATCCGAAGTCAGTAAATGAACTAATCTGCAAGCGTGGTTATGGCAAAATCATTAAGAAGAGAATTGCATCAACTGATGACAGTTTGATTGCTTGATCTCTTGGTAAATAGGGGATCTGATTGATGACATCTATACTGTTGGAAAATGTTTCAAAGAAGCAAATAACTTCCTGTGGCCCTTCAAGTTATCATCTTCTTAGGGTGGAAAGATGAAAAAGACAACCCACTTGGTAGAAGATGGAGATGCTGACAACAGGGAAGACCAAATGAATAGGCTTATTAGAAGAATGAATTAGAATCTGGTCAGTTAATAAACACTGACTCTTTTCAAATTGAAAAAAAAAATATACCAAGTGTGATAACACAGGTTATCACAAGCTACCATGAAGTGGGGAGCAGCTGAGCCCGTGGGCATCAGGAAAGACTGTGGAGGAAGTAACTTGTGAGTTGAGATTTTGCAGGGAGGAGACACAGCTAGAGAGCCTCTGTAGCTTAACAAGCTATATAACTGATGTACCTCCTGAACATAGTGAGCAGGAGATAAGGAAGGTCTGTAAACAGCTAAGATAGATGCTTGTGTCTTCTGAGAGCCTTTGAAAACTGTTGTTTTACTTAAAGTTAATACAACCCAGCAGCATGTTAAAAAGCCACAGACTAAAAAAGGAATGTGAAATGGAGGTAGAGATATAATAAAATTGTTTACAAAGATTTAAATAATCTTAATGGTCACTTAATCTTTAAAGGCAAGTAATAATAGTTTTAATGTCCTAAATTAAATAATGTAGTAATAATTGGATATTCATAATTAAGAATGAGTCATTAGGCGGCACTTTTAGCTCAGTCAGCAGAATCCCGGCCACATACACCGAGGGTGGTGGGTTTGAACTCAGCCCTGGCCAGCTAAAACAACAGTGACAACAAAAAAAATAGCTGGGCATTGTGGTGGGCGCCTGTCGTCCCAGCTACTTGGGAGGCTGAGGCAGGAGAATTGCTTAAGCCCAAGACGTTGAGGTTGCTGTGAGCTATGACGCCACAGCATTCTACCAGGGCTACAGCCTGAGACTCTATCTCAACAACAGCAACAAAAAAGTCATTAAAATGTTTATATATATTTATGTTTTAGAAGGCAAAGACCAATGCCAAGTCCTTAAAAAAGCTTTCTGTATCTTAAATAAATATTAAGTAGAACTCTGGAGGGTTTAAGGGACAAAGTCACCTATCTGGAAGCTCAGCAATCTAGAAAAGTTCTTGTTGGTTTTTTTTTTTTTTTTTGGGTAGAGACAGAGTCTCACTTTATCACCCTTGGTAGAGTACCGTGGCGTCACACAGCTCACAGCAACTTCCAACTCCTGGGCTTAGGCGATTCTCTTGCCTCAGCCTCCCAAGTAGTTGGGACTATAGGTGCCTGCCACAATGCCCGGCTAGTTTTTTGTTTTCTTTTGCAGTTTGGCCGAGGCTGGGTTTGAACCTGCCACCTTCGGTATATGGGGCTGGCACCCTACTCGCTGAGCCACAGGTGCCACCCAGTTCTTGTTGGTTTTGAGCCAGCAGGGATATATGTTCATGTGCTGAATCTGTATTCCTAAAGAGGCTATATTTAGTTCAACAAATATTGTGTGCTTACTGCATGTTATAGCCTGTGTCAGATATCATAAAGACATAGTTTCTAGGCTTAAATACTTAGCTGTCCCTTGGAGGAGATGGCCCAAAGCATGTAATTTCTGCATTGTTTGTGGTAATGAAGTGTTTGAGGAATTCAGGGAGGGCATCTTGGAGAGGTGAGTTGAAGGCTCAAACAGAGTTTGCCATCTAAGGAAAGATGATGAATTGAAGTTTGATTTCTTCCTTGAGGGGAAAATGGGTTGAGTTTAAAAAAGAGGGAAAGATAGTTTGCCTACCCCCTCCTAGGGTCCAGCTCTGTTGCTACTAACACGAATTGTTAGAGGGAAGTAGAGAGATCACCAGTCTAAGAAGTGGGTATGCCCTCCACACACACAGGGCCAGTTGCTGCCAGTGGATGTGCTGAGCACTTTGAAAATCAGTCAGTATTGTCCTTTTCAGGACAGTGTTTTCTAGCAAGTAGTTTTCACTGATAATGTTGCCAGCCTTCACCGTGAAAGTGAGTAGCTCAAATGGGGGTGCTGAGTAGGGTCCGGTTAGTGGCCAGAGCCGTGGTGCTCACTGCTGTGTGTGTGCTGAGAGGGTTGGGCTGTGCGGAGTGCGGCTGCCAGAATTCCGGGGATGTTCTGTCTGGCGTGGCAGGACACATTGTACTTATCTGAGGAGGGCAGCGGTCCAGGAATCTGAGGGCTTTTAAAATAGTGCCGTAGTGTTTATGATGTTCTTTCGAAAGCCCTTCCTACTGTATTTACTTTTCTATGTATCTTTTTATCAGATCATTTAGATTTTGTTCCTGACCTAAAAAGGATTGCTCCATTTCTGAGGATTCTGGCAAATCAGGGGAAATGAGTGAGGCCCAGAGGTTCAGGGAGGCTGCAGGGAAGGTGGCAGGCAGGAGAGAGAAGGTAGAGCTCGCTAGACGGTGCCCCAAAGGTACCTGCTGCCAAGCAGAGGCGAGTGGGTATCTTCTCCCCCAGCTGCATCTCTGTCCCCACTCAGGCAAGGTGGCCCTTTGCTTACATAGACTCGTTTGGCTTTTGAGATCCTTGTATTTATATATATTTTTTCATGTTTTGTTTACCCCTCTATCACAGACTGGTGAAAACTGTGCTGGGGAATACTTGCTGGGTGACTCGCCCTGAACTTTTGCCCCCCCCAGAGAAGGTGTGGGGCTTCTGAGTACCAAAGCCTTTTTTTTTTGTTGCAGTTTGGCCGGGGCCCAGTTTGAACCTGCCACCCTCGGCATATGGGACTGGCGTCCTACCCACTGAGCCACAGGCGCCATCCTAAAGCCTTTTGTTAATAGTTCAGGTGGCTGTGGGCAAGACACTGTGCTTGCCTTCTCAACCTCTGTCCACTTGGCTTCACCCCTTTTTCATTATTATTTTGTCATCTCAAATCTCTTCTGTAACCTTTTGTGTTGCAGCTCATGTAGCCTATGGCTAGGAGGAGTGAGAGTTGTAAGAAATACCTGTATAGCTCAATAATCGAACACCTGGGTGGAAAGGGCATGGAGAGGGATTTAGCTGTCCTAACAAGCAAGAGAACTCTCGAGATGAGAGCAGTGGTGAATTGGCAGTCTCTACACCTATGGTGTTGAGAAGCAGGAGATTAGCCTCATATTAGGCTGGAGGAGAAGGCAGTCAAGGAGCATGTGCATTCTGTCACGGACTTGCTTACTCTAACTCTGTCGCCTCTCCTGCCTGCCTGCAGAACGCCAGCACAGTATCTTTATGTTGAAGATTACCAAGCTCTACTAAAGACTAAGATCTGTCTTTCTAAGAAGACTGCTTTACTCTCTCTAAGACTCTCTCTCTCTCTCTCTCTCTCTCTCCAGCTAAAGTAGACAGCCCTCCTCCTGAGCAGCTGGAACTACAGGCATCCGCCCCCATGCCCTGCTAATTATTTTCTATTTTTAGAAGAGCTAGGGTCTCCCTCTTGCTCAGGCTGGTCTGGAACTCCTGAGCTCAAGGGATCCTCCTGCCTCAGCCTTCCAGATTGCTAGGATTAGAGGCATGAGCCACCACACCCAGTGCAAAGACTTTGTGTCTTCCAAGTAGTTAAAATAGTCTTTAAAATCCTGAGCTTTTACTTGTCATTTCCACAGAATTTGAGACTTTATCTAGTTTATTTTAATGGGACAGGTTTCTGCTGTTAGGGATTTTACTATTCCTTACTTTGTGCTTAGTATTGCTTGTGAATTGTGAGTTCCCATACTATAAGTACCTAGATGCCTTTGGAAAGATTATACCTTTAGTTTCATCTTTTTGACATGGTATATGAAACCTGTTTCAATCAGGTCTTTTACAGATTAAGTGACATATTTTTATATGGATTTCTTTTGGCAGACCATGCAGAAAGGGGGAAAATCCATCTTGAACTTGTTCATAAAAATATTTCTCAATTTGTTTTAAAAGTTGTCAGTGACCTAACTTTATGAAGGCTTTTCCTCATTGGAACTGACCTTGATAATTTGACAACATAGCTTTTTCCTATAATTCATCTTTTTTCCTTTATAAACACATTAGAATTCAGTCATATGTGGATGTCATTGTACAACCTGTTTTTCAGGAATGTAACTTTTGAGAGGTTAATTTTTACTGACCCAGAACCCTACAGAGATTACAGTCAGGACTAACTCAAAGCTCTGAAGTGATGAGGATTCTCCTGGGTGGAAGGCCCGGGCTCTTTCCTGGACCCCTTCCCTGTGAGGCCTTGCCCTGTGACTCAGTATCCTCCGTGTCAGTGAGTCACTGTCATCTGTGGCCTCCCAGCCTCGACATCATCGGATTCTACTTCCCCATCGAAACTGATTGTTTCCTGTATTTCACATCCTTGGGTTCTGTTCTCTACTTCTGAGGAATCAGCTGGCTCTGGGCTCCGCCCACCCTCACCCGCCCGACACACACAGCAAGGGACACCAGAGTGTCACCAGTCCATTCATTTCATTGCCTGACCCAGAGGAGTGATTTCATTACTGGGAATTTGTTTACCTGAACCTATGTTTTCACAAAGAAAATATTTGGGGATGAGCTGGGGTACCTAAGATCATTTTTTAGGTCATAAAAATACTCAACAGCCTAACCTCTCTTAAAATAAAGAATTGGGAGAGAACTTAGGGAAACTTATATTTGACTATTTTATTAAAAAAAAAAAGAGGAAATTGGAGCTCATGGAGGTTGAGTGATGTGATTTATGTTAATAAATAAATTGGTGACAGAGATGAAAATAGAATCTTTCTTTTACTTTCTGGTATTCCACATAGACATTATTATACCTTATCTTCATCTCTTTGTAATACTTAATATTTTCCCTTCCACCTTTGAACTTCAGTGAAATGGATATGTATCTTACAGTTGCTGTTCACCAGGCAGCATTCATGAAGAGATATGAATTTGGTTGTTTTTTTTCCTGGCCTATGTGGGTAACTGAGCCCCTCAATATTTCAGTCAGCAAACCATCTAAGGACCCTTAAGGAAGAAATAAGAATTGTGGTGCTATGAAAACCTTCCATTGAGATCTTCAGTTAGATCAAGGAAGTACTGATATCAGTATCTACAGAGTGAATGCCAACATCTTGGAAGAAAATCTTGCATACAATAGTGGAGTACCCCCTAAAGAAATAATACCTTTCCAGTATTTTTGATGGCACAGAGGGGAAAAATGTGTGGAGAAACCAGACTTTGGTGACCCAGGTGAAAAGTGATTCAGGAGAGTTGGACTCTGAAGTTTTACAACTATCTTAACAAATATAGTTTGCTTATTTTCTTTTTTTATGTATGCATAAAGAGATACATGATAAAAACATATCCAAAGAGTTTTTTCCAGAAGCATTAAGTGTCGGAAACTATTCTATTAATATTTAACTAGTACTTTTTAGTATGTAAAATAATGGTGTGTTTTAGAATCATTGTCTGATGGCTCTTCTCCAGGCCTCGCGCCCCCCCCCCCCCCCCCCCCGCGGCCCGGAGGGCGATAAGTTTTTTTTTTGTGGTTGTGTGTTT
>CAUYRH010134340.1:0-32707 GCA_963574655.1 Perodicticus potto
CTAGGTCAATTTCTTGTGAATTTCCTAGGCCTCAATTCCATGAATGGACTGTATCCATTCATTGATACACTCATTCACCTTGCCCCTGGCGGAAGGGACTGTATTCATTCGTTTCCTGGCCAAGGAACCCATACACCTATATTTACCCTGAGGCTAAAGGCCTAAAGGAGGAGACAGGGAAAGACCGGGAGAGGAACGTAGAGAGCTTCTCTCCCCACTTGAATTCTCTCCCTCTACCAGGAGCTTTAGTGTTTTCTATATTCTTTTCTGTAAATCAATTCTGTCTTACCACTGAGGGGTGGGGGGTGGGGAAATAATGTAATGAAGAATAATAAAATACATGTATTTCAAAGTAAAAAAAAATAAAAATAAAAATAAATAAAAAAAACCATAAAAAAAAAGTAAGACTCTGTATCAAAAACAAACAAAGAAAAAACTTTTTGTTTTTTAAATATAGCCATCTGAGTGTGAAGTGGCATCTCTCATTTTTTTTTTTTTTTTTTTTTTTGAGACAGAGCCTCAAGCTGTCACCCTGGATAGAGTGCTGTGGCATCACAGCTCACAGCAACAGCCAGCTCCTGGGCTCAAGCGAGTCTCCTGTCTTTGCCTCCCAAGTAGCTGGGACTACAGGCGCCCACCACAACACCACTTTTTGATTGCAGCCCTCGTTGTTTGGCAGGCCCAGGCTGGATTCGAACCCGCCAGCTCAGGTGTACGTGGCTGGCGCGTTAGCCCATTGAGCCACAGGCGTCGAGCCTCTCAATGTAGTTTTGATCTGCAATTCCCCAATAACTATGATGGTGAGCATCTTTGCATGTGCTTATAGGTCATTTGTACATCTTCTCAGGAGAAATGTCTATTCAAATATTTTGCCCATTTTTAAATTGGGTTGATTATTACTGCTAGGTTGTAAGCGTTCCATTTGTATATTCTGGATACTACATTATATACTAGTATTCATACACTGTGCAAATATATATGTATACTTATCAGATATGATTTGCAAATATTTTCTCCTTTGCTGTGGGCTGTCTTCACTTTGCTTGTGCTTTTGTGTCATATCTAAAGAAGAACACCACCTAATCCAAGGTCATGCAGATTTCCACCTATGCTTCCGACTAAGAATTTAACAGCTTTAGGCTTTTCATCCATTCTGTGTCAATTTTGGCATGTGGTAAGGTAGAAGTCCAAATTGATTCTTTTTAATGTAGATATCCAGTTGTCCTAGCACCATCTGTCAAAAGACTATTCTTTCCTCATTGAATGGTCTTGGCACATTGGCCAAAAATCAACTAACCATAAATGTATGGTTTACTTCTGAACTTGAACTCTCATTTTGATTCCATTAGTTTATATGACTATCCTAATGCCAATGCCACACCATCTTGATTACCATATCTTTGCGGTAAGTTGGGAGTGTGAGTCTTCATATTTTGTTCTTTATTCCCCAAGACTGTTGTGGTCAAAATGGCTTTGCAATTTCAAACAAATTATAAGATTGGCTTGTCCATTTTTGAGGAAAATGACAGTTGAATTTTGATAGGGATTGCACTGAATCTGCAGATCAATTTGGGGAATGTTGCTAACTTAATGTTAAGTATTCAAATACATAAATACAAGACATATTTCCACTTACTTAGATCTTTTATTTCTTCAACATCTTTTGTGGTTTTCAGTGTACAAGTCTTGCCTTTCTTTGGCTAATGTTATTCATAAGTATTTCACCCTTTCCTATGCTGTTGCAAATGGCATTTTCTTAATTTTATATTCAGAATGTTTATTGCTAGTGTATAGATATGCAACTGATTTTTAGATAATGAACTTGTATCCTCCAACTTTGCTGAACTCATTTATTAGCACCAATGAGTTTCTTTGGGGAGGGTAAATTCCTCATGATTTTTCTAAATGCAAGATGTCACCTGCAAATAGAAATAGTTTTACTTCTTTGGGATACAGATTGCCTTTTCTTTTTTAACTGCCCTACTTAGATAGAAGTAGTGAGAGCAGATATCTTTCTTTTTCCTAATCTTAAGGAGGAAAGCTTTTATTCTTCACCATTAAATATGTAGTTAGCTGTGAGTTTTTCTGTTAGTTGAATTTTGTTTGTTCAACTGAAGTTTGAGCATACCAACTCATAAGGTTGCTCTAAGAATCTAACAAGAAAAGATCTGTGAAGGTGTTTTCAAAACTGTAAAACGCTATTTAAGATCTTCTTATTCAGTGACATAGTGGCTCTTACTGTGAAAAGTTTTCTACAAATGTTAAAGAAATCAAAATGTCTGTGGAGCTTTTCTGTTTTTTTAAATTTTCAACATCCTGAAAATTTCAACATGATGAAACTTCAGCACACATGTTTTGAAGGGGAAAGAAAAAAAGAGAAAAATCTGTGGAGAAGGAATCAGAACAAAGACCCAAGGCCTATAGGCCCCCACCCCACCGCCTTCCAACAATAAACTACAAGGCCAACAAGAATCAGAACATTCAAGAAAACAGAAAGTAGAAATGCAAGACAAGAAAGAGGCAAGAGGCAGCATGGTGCAGAGGAAAGAACATGAGATTTAATGGAAAAGGTCAGCTGTGACTCTAGCTGTTCAGAAACAAATGAAAAACTAGTAAGACACCTGAGAGTATTAGAAAGTCTACTAAATTTCATGTCTGCAAAACTGCATAATCTATTGACTTAACATTGATAAGTTCACATTACATTTATCTAAATGGCTGGTTTTAATTTGAGTCACTACAATGAAACATAAGGGTGCTAATAATTTATGGCTGTATTTGTAATACTGAAGTTTCTCATTTAATAAATTCAGCTTGCTAAAATATAAGCACACTACAATGGTACTATTTATATATTTTATTATTTAGAAATAATTGAGTAGAAATAATTATTCATAAATAACTGAGTCAAAAATTGGCTGTTGTGGCTCAGGGGAATAGGGCGCCATATACCAGAGGTGGCAGGTTCAAGCCCAACCCTGGCCCAAAACTGCTAAAAAAGAAAAAAAAAATTGGCTGTTGGAAGGCAAAAAGAAATTACCAGCCTACTTCTGTTCCTTGGAATAAATACTTACTAAGTATCTATAAAGTCCCAGGCACTAAGCTCAGCACAGGAGATGCTCGAATTAACAATGAAGCAGTGACTGTTTTCATATTTTTTTGAATTCTGAATAGAAATAAAATATTTATAGAATATAGGTAATATATAAAACACCATGAAACAAATACATATCACCCAGTTTAAAAAAAAGAACATTATCCTTTCTTTAAATCAAGGTTTTTATTGAAGAAAAACATACATACAGAAAAGTACATACTTTGTATGTGTTTGGCTCTGAAGGTAGCCAACATCCAGGTCAAGAAAGAAGACGTTACCAACAGCCCATCTTGTACTCCTCCTAGTCACTATCCCTCTACCTCCAACCACAGATAACCACTATCTTGATGAGAGAAATCATTGATTAGTTTTGCCTTTGAAAAATTCACAAAAATGGAATTATACATGTATTTTTTGTCTGACTTCTACACTTCATTATGATTTTAAGATTTATCCATGTTGCATATGGCAATGGTTTGTTCTAATTGCTTTTTATAGTATGTAATTATATGAATATGCCACCATTACATGTTTCCAGTTTCTAGTTATTACAAATACTGTTGCTGTAACGTGTTTGTACATGTCTTCTGAATAATACAAAGTTGGACAATTAAGTTTACAAACTCATCCTAGAAAAAAATGCTACCTACCTCAATGCTGAATGTCACCATAGTCACCTTTGAGGTACTCCCCTTGGGAAACCATTAACTGATGCCAGTGCCTAGTCTAACTTTCAAAGTTCATTCAGAACTCATTTTCTAGAATGGCCATCAGAGCTGTCATTATACGAGGTCTAACAATTAAGTCCACAAACTCATCCTAGAAAAAGTGGTAAATACCTCATTGCTAAATACCACTATGGTCACCAGATGGCCAAGGAGAATACCTGAAAGGTGACTATAGTGACATTCAACATTGAGGTATGTAGCACTTTTTCTAGGATTAGTTTGCAAACTTAACTGTTTGATCTGGTATAAGTATGTATTTCTATCGGATATATTACCTCCTCCTACCCCCAGGAGTCAAACTGCTAGATCACAGGTATACATGCTATATGCTTAGTTTTAGGAAATTCTGATAGTTTTCTAGAAAGAATGTACTCATTCATTTTCATCCCTACCAACAGTAGATAAGAGTTACAGCTGCTCCACATCCTCACCAATACTTATAATTTTCAGTATTCAGCCGGGTTGCTATGGCTCACACCTGTAATCCTAGCACTCTAGGACGCTGAGATAGAAGGAGCTTGAGCTCAGGAGTTCAAGACCAGCCTGAGCATGAGGAAAACCACCTCTACTAAAAATAGAAAAATTAGCCAGTCCTGTAGCCCTAGCTATTCAGGAAACTGAGGAAAATGATCACTTAAGCCAGAAGTTTGAGGTTGCAACAAGCTATGATGATACCACTGCACTCTACCCAAGGCAACAGAGATTGTCTCAAAAAAAAAGAAAAGAAAAAAAAGAAAGAAAAATTATTGTCAGTATGCTTATTTTAACTTTGTATTCTCTGAAAAGTATGATGTTGAGCACTTAATATATGCTAAGACAGGTTCTTTGTGAAATATCTACTTGAGTCTTTTTCCTTTTTCTTTTTAATGACTGAGTCTCACTCCGTTCCCCAGGCTGGAGTGCAGTGGTGTGATCATAGCTCACTGCAGCCTTGAACTCCTGGGATCAAGTGATTCTCCTGCCCCAGCCTTCTGAGTAGCTGAGACTACAAATGTGCTCCATCAAGTGTGGCTATTTTTCCCATAGTTTTTATTTTTATTTATTTTTATTTTTGAGACAGAGTCTCACTATGTCACCCTCAGTAGAGTGTCGTGGTGTCATAGCTCACAGCAACCTCAAACTCTTGGGCTTAAGTGATTCTCTTGTCTCAGCCTCCCAAGTAGCTGGGACTAAAGGAGCCCACGACAGCAGCAGGCTACTTTTTCGTTGTAGTTGTCATTGTTGTTTAGCTGGCGGGGCTGGGTTCGAAGCTGCCAGCCTCAGTGTATGTGGCCAGTGTCCTACCCTACGGGCACCACTGAATTTTTCCTATAGATTTGAGAGATGGGGCTTCACTATGTGTCCAGGCTGGTCTTGAACTCCTGTCCTCAGATAATCCTCCTGCCTCAGCCACCTGTCATGGGATGACAGGTGTGAGTCAGTCACCACACCCAGCCCTTTGTCCATTTTTTTTCAGCTTTCTGTCCTTTTTTTTCATTACTGATTTGCAGTTCTTTATATAATCTAGGCACAAGGTCCTCATCAAATATACTGTATGTATTTCAAATATCTTCTCCCACTCTTTTTGTTTTCTCTCAATGGTGTTTACTATGGACTGTACTGTGTCTCCAAATTCATATATTGAAGCTCAGCCCCAACTCTGACTGTCATGGAGAAAAAGACTTTGGGAAATAATTGAGCCTAAATGAGGTCATAAGAGTAGGGCCCTCATCCAACAGAACTGTGGCCTTGTAAGAGAAAGAAAAGAAGCTAGGCATGGTGACTCATGCCTATCACCCTAGCACTCTGGGAGGCCAAAGTGGAAGGACTGCTTGAGCTCAGGGACTCAAGACCAGCCTGACCAAAGTGAAACCTATCTCTATTAAAAATAGAAAAAATTGGCGGGGCCTGTAGCTCAGAGGCTAGGCCACATATACCAGAGCTGGCGGGTTCAAATCCAGCCAGGGCTTGCCAAACAATGACAACTACAACCAAAAAATAACTGGGCGTTGTGGTGGGACCCTGTAGACCCAGCTACTTGGGAGGCTGAAGCAAGATAATCACTTAAGCCCAAGAGTCTGAGGTTGCTGTGAGCTATGATGCCACAGCACTCTACCAAGGGTGACATAGTGAGACTCTGTCTCAAAAATAAATAAATAAAAATAAAATAAAAAATAGAAAAAATTAACCAGGCATGGTGGCACATGCCTATAATCCCAGCTAGTCAGGAGGCTGAGGCAGGAGGAGCAAGTGAACCTCAGAGTTTGAGGTTGTAGCATGTTATGATGAAGCCACTGCATGCTACCTGGGGCAAAAGAGTGAGATCTTGCCTCAAAATAAAAAAAAAAAAGAAGGGAAGAGAGATCTGTCTCTCTACCATATGAGCCACAAGAAAGCTGGGTGCATATCAGAAAGATTCCCTCATCAGAACTGAGTTTTGCTAGCAACCTAAACTCAGATTTCCAGCCTCCAGAACAGAGAGAAAATAAATTTCTGTTGTTTAAGCAACCAAGTCTATAGTATTTTGTTACAGTAACCCATTAATTTTAATGAAGTCCGGACTCAGCGCTTTGTAGCTCAGCAGCTAGGAGACCAGCCACATACGACAGACCTATCAGGTTCGAATCCAACCCAGGCCTGCCAAACAACAATAACAACTACAACCAAAAAAAAAAAAAAAAAAAAAAAAACAAAATTGGTGGTGCCTGTGTCTCAAAGGAATAGGGCACTGGCCCCATATGCTGGAGGTGGAGGGTTTAAACCCAGCTCCAGCCAAAAACCACCAAAAAAAAAAAAGCTGGGCGTTGTGGTGGGTGCCTGCAGTCCCAGCTGCTTGGGAGGCTGAGGCAAGAGAATCGCATGAGCTCAGGAGTTTCAAGTTGCTGTGATGTGAGCTCACAGCAACTCTGCTGAGGGCGACAAAGTGAGACTCTGTCTCAAAAAAAAAAAAAAAATTTTTTTTTAATGACGTCCAATTAAACAAATTTTTCCTTTAGTGTTATTTGTAATGTTTAAGAAATCTTTTCCTCACCTCAATTTTTCAGCCATTTTGTTGTCACTGATTTCCAATTTACCTGCATTATTGTCAGAGATTATAGAGATCTGTACTTGGGGTGTGGTGTTCAACATTTATCTACTGTACACTTGTAAATATTTAATTATATTATTTAAGTCTTCTAAGTCTATGATCCCCAACCTCTAAGTCATGACTGGTACCAGTCTGTGGCTTGCGAGGAACACAGCAGGAGATGAGCAGCCAGCAAGCCAGTGAAGCTTCATCTGTATTTACAGCTGCTCCCTATGCTCGCATCACTGCCTGAGCACCACCTCCTGTCGGATCAGCAGCTGCATTAGATTCCTATAGGAGTGTGAACCCTACTGTAAACAGCCAAGGCCTCTAGGTTGTGCACTCCTCATGAGAATCCAATACTAATGATCCGAGGTGGAGCTCAGGCAGTGATACTAGTGCTGGTGCTGGTGATGCTAGTGCTGTAAATACAGAGTTGGGACGGTCTAAGTTGTAGGAAAACAAGCTCAAGGCTCCCACTAATTCTGCATTATGGTGAGCTGTATATTTATTCCATTATATGTTACAATGTAATAGTAATAGAAATAAGTGCACAATAAATGTAATGTGCTCAATCATCCCCAAACCACCCTCATCCCACTTATTTGACAGGAGGCAGAGCTCGGGTAGAGATGTGAGCAATGGGGAGCAGCTGTAAATACCAATGAAGCTCCCTTGCTCACTTGTTGCTCACCTCCTGCGTGCGGCCTGGTTCCAGACAGGCCATGGTACCCTGGTACTGGTCCATAGCCTGAGGGTTGGGGAGCACAGACTTAGATTAGTCAATAGCTTAGCAGATAACATAACATTAAAATTCAAACTGCAAACATTGGCAGAAGTGACACTTTATCAACAAAATGTCTTGTTCAATCATTCAAAAATCCTTTACGGAATAACACCTCCAGACCAGGCTCTATTCTAAACAACGGGAACTAAGTGGGCTATCATCTCACAGAATTGTGTCACTATTATTCTCTTGGAGAAAAGTAACTAGTATAACTAAATTTTTTAAATTCTGCAACACAGAGGTTCTTTGGAAGATCCAGAATTACTAATAATTACTATTTTCCTTGCTTATCAAACTACAAAATGTTTGTTCAGCAGCACATAACACTAAAAATAATTTGCAATTAAAAATGTAAACTACCAGTGAAGCCCCAAAATAGCCTTTATTATCTAGTAATTTTAAATACATGTTGGTTTATAAAAATGACTTTAACTTATTTCTTCCCTGAAATTAATAATCCTATTTCCTTCTCTACGGAAGATCTACATGGCTAGTGCAAATCCACCAGCACTTTAGCACCTCATTCTGAATTTAGCAAAAGCCCAAAATACCCTGCATTACTCATAAACAGCTGATGCCAATTCATTGGGTTTCAAATCTATAGAGCACAAGTTGTGATAAATCATTAGCACTTTTTGTCTAAAGTCAAAAAAGGAAAAGAAAATCTGTTTCCTATAATCATTAAGCTGAATTTCATTGAAGTGCTCTTTGTGTCTGCCCTTGTAAAACAAAAGGAAAAAAAATGTAGATCAAAATCAATAGCAAAAGGTAAAAAGTAGACACATTTTTTAAAAGGAGGAGGGATTAAGTTGCTCCTAAAATTCATATGGGCAAAGGCTAAGACATGCCAAATGAAGAAAAACAAGGAAGCAGCTCACCCTATGAGATAGCAAGAATAATTTTAAAGTTATGGCAATTAGAATAGTGGTATTTGTACACATATAGACAAACAGAATTATGAAACAGAATACAGTCAGGCTCAGAACCCTGCATAAGGGAAATGGATATAATAGAGAGGTGGAGAAAAAGAATGGACTCAATAAATGATGTTGGGAGAAGTGTCTATAATATGGAAAAGATAAAAATAACTTCATAATTTACAACACAAAAATAAATTTCAGATGAATTAATCACCAAACTATGAAAAGCAAAATTTAAAACATTTTGGAAGAAATTCTTTATAATTTCAGGATGGTTAAAGATTTCTTTAAAAATATACAAGAGCACAAATCGTAAAGGAAAAAAGTGGGTAATTATAACTATAATAAAATCTAAACCTAAAAATCTATACTCTACGTGAAAAGATCCATTGCATCTGGGAAAAGTTATCTGCAACTAACAAAGGATTAGAATCCATAGCATACCCTACTCCCTCAAAAACAAAACAAAACAACAACAAACTGCCCAACAGAAAATGTGAATAAAGGATATTTAAAGGTTAATTCTAAGAAGAGGAATTCCAATAACCAATATGAAAAATGATCAATCTCATTAGTACTCAGGACAAATACAAATTTAAACCATGAGAGAATTTTATACCTATTAATATTGTAAGTTAAGGCTTGGCGCCTATAGCTCAAGCAGCCAGGGCGCCAGCCACATACACCGAAGCTGGTGAGTTTGAATCCAGCCTGGGCCCGCCAAACAACAATGACAACAACCAAAAAATAGCTGAGCGTTGTGGCAGGCGCCTGTAGTCCCAGCTACATGGGAGGCTGAGGCAAGAGGATCGTTTCAGCTCAAGAGTTTGAGGTTGCTGTGAGCTGTGACACCACGGCACTCTACCCAGGGCAACAGCTTGAGACTCTGTCTCAAAAAAAATTGTAAGTTAAAATGTCTGTAATATTAGGTGTTGGAGAGTATATGAGTAAGGGATACTCAGACATTACTAGTGAGATTATAAACTCAGGTTAAGATGAATATAACGTCACCCAGCAATTCTATCTCTAATATATACCCTAAAGAAACTCTTGCAGACACATACAGTCATGTGTCACTAGGCAATTTTGTCAATATTAAAAAAAGAAAAAAAAAATAGCTGGGCATTGTGGTTGGTGCCTATAGTCCCAGCTACTGAGGAAGGAGGCTAAGGCAGGAGGATCACTGAACCCCAGAGTTGGAGGACACTGTGAGCTAGTCTGATGCCATGGCACTTCAGCCAGAGCCATGGGGTGAGCCTCAGTCTCAAAAAAAAAAATGAAAAAAAGAAAGGAAAAAGAGAAAAAGAAAGAAAAGAGGCCAGGCATGGTGGCTCACTGGCTCACACCTGTAATTCTAGCACTTGGGAGGCTGAAGTGGGCAGGTCACCTGAGCCCAGGAGCTCAAGACCAGCCTGAGCAAGAGTAAAACCTCTTCTGTATTAACAATAGAAAAACTAGCTGGGTGTTGTGTAGTTCCAGCTACAAGGGAGGATAAGGCAAGAGAAGCTCTTGAGCCCACGAGTTTGAGATTGCTATGAGCTTTGATGACATGGCACTCTACTCAGGGCAGGAGAGTTAGACTTTACCTCAAAGGAAAAAAAAAGCAGCTCTACTAGGATCTTAAATAATTCAATTTTATTTTTATTTTCTAAAATGTATTGCATTCGAAGGTACTTTTAAAAATCTCCACTAAAGTGATATGCAAAAACAATAAGTACTACATATAAGATTGCAAAAACTTGATATGCTTTGGACAGCAAAACTCTGATTTAGGAAATGGGACTACCAGACACTTTATAGTTATTTGTTTTAACTTATAGTACTACACATGAGCCATCCCCAGTTTACAGCTTGAGTTCCAAAGTTATATCTGAAGGTTGATTATTTGGCAATGATGTCCTTCACCTGTAAAATGTTACAAGTGGCTAGGTTCCTAGACAAAGCTACAAAGTTTCTTCAATATACTGATACTGGGACAAGCACATGGCTCTTGCCTACAATCCTAACACACTGTGAGGCCAAGGCAAGAAGAGCCCTTGAGCTCAGCAGTTCAACCAGCCTGAGCAAAGTGAGACCCTGTCTAAAAAAAACAAAACAAAACACATAGAAAAATTAGCCAAATATGGTGTGGCATATGCCTAGTCCCATAGGCATATGGGGAAGCTGAGGCAGAATTGCTCCAGCCTAAGAGTCTGAAGTTGCTGTGAACTAGGCTGAGGCCACAGAACTCTACAAACAAACAAAAAAACCAATAGACCAGGTGTAGTGGCTCATGCCTGTAATCCTAGCACTCTGGGAGGCCGAGGTGGGTGGATTGCTTGAGTTCAGGAGTTTGAGATCAGCCTGAGCAAGAGCCAGACCCCATCTCTAAAAATGTCCAGGCATTGTGGCGGGTGTCTGTAGCCAGCTACCAAGAGGCTGAGGCAAGGGGATCACTTGAGCCCAAGAGTCTAAGGTTGCTGTGAGCTATGATGCCACAGTCCACCCAGGGTGACATAGTGAGATTCTGTCTCAAAAAAACAAAACAAACCACCACCCCCCATACCAAATATCTGACCTGCCTCAGTCGAAAATTTATCCCTAACACTTTTCTACACGTGCCCTTTGAACTCCTAAGAGAGTTGAGGTTCCTATTTAACATCATCTTGTTCCCATTTCTTCATAACAGATTACCTCAACTAGGTTTAAGGACTTATGAAAAAAAGAGATCTATTGATTTTATTTGCATTGATGTTATGTACTTCATGTATTTTCAGAAAGGTACTACTGAATCTCCAGTAAGGGAGATTTCTGGCAATTTAAAAAGAATACAGAACATTCAGACAGTAGCAGTAAAGTGGTGGTATATTCTATTCTGATGACCTAGATGTTATATACTGAATAATGTCACACATTTTATTCTTCAGCAAATTTCCTAGTTGAACCTGGTGTTTTGTTGGCCAGAAAAAGCAAAGGACAAGACATACAGGTTGCTAATGTTACAATGGCAACAACCAGTGATAAAAAAAGATCTCCAATATGTAAATTGGAATGTAAATGCCATTTACAAGATAATGTCAGAATACCAAAATTAACTAAACTAACCAATATAATAATAATTCGAAATAAGTTTTCTCCCACAAAAAGAAAATTTCAAAATCGGTGGCACCCGGCGCTCAGTCAGCAGGTCGCTGGCCACATACACAGAGGGTGGTGGGTCAAACCGGCCATGGCCAGCTAAAACAACAATGACAACTGCAACAAAAGAAAAATAGCTGGGTGTCGCAGGGGGTGCCTGTAGTCCCAGCTGCCTGGGAGGCTGAGGCAAGAGAATAGCTTGAGCCCACGAGTTTGAGGTTGCTGTGAGCTGTGACACCATGGCACTCTACCTAGGGGGACAGCTTGAGACTGTCTCAAAAACAACAACAACAAAAAAGAAAATTTCAAAATCTATTTTAAGAGTATTGCAAGAAAGTGAACTTTATTTGCTAAACATCAATAATTAGTTACTAGAAAATTAAGGCTATCAGAAGAAATGGCAATCAAAGATAGGCCAAAGTTGTTCAGATATTCCAAAAAGTAGAAAACAGTTTGACAATTAAACATTGACATCAGTGTCCAAGAAGTTCTAGGTAAGGTAAATTTGGTCTTCATTACATCCTTGCAACTAAGCTGGTAGACTAAGTAATAGTATTAAACTGATCCAAGGTCAAATCCTGACTCTGCTTCTTGCTGGCTAGATAAATTTGGCAAGTTACTGACTGTCCATCTGTCTTTCTCCCCCTCAGTAAAACAAAGACAACACTACCTTCCTTACAGTTGTTTTATCAAGATTAAATGAGATGTATTTGCACTGAAGCATTGGTACCAAATGTTTTGATGAGTATCAGTCTAGAGAAAGGTGACTAGCAACAGGCTCAAGAGCTATTTCTGACCCTGTCTTATTCTATTTACCCTTTATCAATGACTTGAACATAGATACATAAGTCATGATTATTAAATCTACATAGGAAACAAAACTGGAAGAGAGCTACTATGTTTCCTAATATGAATGATTAAGAAGATCTTTAATAAGTAGCAAATATGCCTTGACCTCAAAAAATGAAATTTTTTTTAATTGAGACACAGTCTCACTTTGGCACCCTCGGTAGAGTGCAGTGGTCTCATAGCTCACAGCAGCCTCAAACTCTTGGCCTCAAGCGATTCTCTTGCCTCAGCCTCCCAAGTAGCTGGGACTACAGGTGCCTGCCACAACAGCTGGCTTTTTTTGTGTGTTTGTTTAGCAGGCCTGGGCCAGGTTTGAACTCACCAGCCCTGGAGCATGTGACGTAACTACTGAGCTATGGGCGCCCAGCCAAAAAATGAATTTTGAAAGGGTAAGATTCAGTAAACAATTGAATGATACCTACAATGAGACAAGGAAGCTGATTTTAAAAGGATATGAGAGTTTTAACTGACTACAAGCTCACACCCAAGAGTGTGATTTACTACAGAAAGAAAAGCTAACACAGGGCTGGTGCAGTGGCTCACACCTATAATCCTCACACTTGGGAGGCCGAGGTGGGTGGACTGCCTGAGCTCACAGGTTAGAGACCAGCCTGAGCCAGAGTGAGACCTCGTCTCTAAAAAAAATAGCCAGGTGTTGTGGCAGGCACCTGTAGTCCCAGCTACTCAGGAGGCTGAGGCAAGAGAATCGCTTGAGCCCAAGAGTTTGAGGTTGCTGTGAGCTATGATGCCCTAGCACTCTAACACGGGCCACAAAGTGAGACTCTGTCTCAGAAAAACAGCTAACACAATTTTAGCTTTATTAATAATGGTAGTGTCTGACCCAGGAGAACAATAGTTAAGTAAATTCTCTGATTACCATGTTCTATTCTTAGCACATTTTAGAAAAGGGGTTGACAAAAACGAGCAGTTCCAAAGGAAGGTAATCTAAATGATTATAGGTTTAGAATATGTGAGGAATTGGGGGTGTTAACTTGCAAAATAGAAAATCTAAAGAGGTATGTAACCTGTCTGGGAAAAAAATGTATATGTATGTGTGTGTATGTATGTATATGTATGTATGTATGTATATATATATATATATATATATATATATATATATAAATAGCTTTACCAGCTGAAATAATACCTATGTGGGCTCAGTGAATATAGCATAGTGGTTACAGCGCCAGCCACATACACTGGCCGACTAGCTAAACAACAATGACAACTGCAACCGAAAAAAAAACCAGGCATTGTAGCAGGTGCCTGTAGTCCCAACTACTTGAGAGGCTGAGGCAAGAGAATCGCTTAAGCCCAAGAGTTTGAGGTTGCTGTGAGCTGTAATGCCATGGCACTCTACCGAGGGTGATACAGTGAGACTGTTTCAAAAAGGAAATAATATCTATGTGTAAACATTATACAGAATTCCATATAAAAAAGTTCTAACAGAGATGAATGATGTTAAAATGGGCCAGCACTAGGGTAATGTACCTCTATCAACAAAGTATTATATACATTTTCAAAAAAAAGGTACTGAGCACCTCAGTCCTGGGAGGTATGCAAAACACAGATGATGAGTAAATAACTAAACAGAATGTCTCTGCTTTAGCAGAAGATAAAGTCTTGTGGTAGAAGCAAGTAACAACATCAATACATTTAAAATGACAAAAAGATAGACCTCTAAAGAATACAGTTCTTCAAGAGTATGTAACAAAGGATCCTGACTTATACTATGGGATCAGAACAGGCTTCTCTTAGAGTACCTGAGTGATGTTTGAGTAGGAGGTAAATGGTTGGGGGCAGAACACTACAAAGGAAGAAAACAATACTTGCAAAGATCTTAGGATAAAAGAAACTACTGTAGGTTCAAGGAATTGAAAGGCTTATAAATTATAAAATCTGAGCACAGGGTAAAGGAGTAAGTGGAGAGAAGCAGGGGCAGAACCACAAAAAGCCTTGACGTCTTTGTGAAGGATTTGGTCTTCTCCCAAAAGTAATGGGATGCTGTTGAGGAGGGGTTTAAGTAGTAATAGGCATGGAAAAAACAACCAATGTGGAGAATACATTGGAAGTGGGCCAGAATGCGGTAAGGAGACCGCTTGGGAGTTTCTTGCAATAGTTCAGAGCAGAAATGACAGTAGCTTGCAAAAAGGAAATAGAAATTAAGATGTGGAAAGGTAAGCAGATTGGAGAGATTTTTAGATTAAAATGACAAAACATACGTCACTAGTATAGTGGGTGATTGGGTATATATAGTTCAAAGCAACAATGTCTTCAAGCCAGATTGTTTGGCCCTAATTAAACACCGTTTTTGGTATGTATATGGGGCGTGGAATCCACAATGAATTTTGCTAGGGGGTAGAGGACACAATGAAAACAAGAGGTTTAAAGGGTGATCACCCAAGGTTTCCAGTCTACATAACTGGATGGATGAAATCTGTCCTATCACTTACTCCTGGTGGTCTGTGAATTCATTCTTCAATTTTCTGAGACCAAGGACCTGGCAGAGAAAGTCCAGTAATAGTGCCATTCAATGAGATAGGAAACAGGAAAAGTACAGATGGTCCCTGATTTACAATAGGTTTGGATTATCATTTTTCAATTTGCAATGGTACAAAATTAATAAGCATTCAGGAGAAACTATACCCATACAACCAATCTGCTCTTTATTTTTAGTACAGTATGCAGTAAATTACATGAGGTATTCAACATCTTATTCATTACATGAGATGTTTGAGACGTCTGAGATGTTTTTGCCCAAATGGAGGCTAATATTAAGTGTCCTGAGTATGTTTAAGGTATGCTAGACTAAGCTGTGATACTCATCAGGTCTGGTGTATTAAATGCATTTTCAGCTTACGATATTTTCAACTTACAATAGATTTATCAGGAATTAGCAATATTATAAGATAAGCATCTTTACTAGTTAGGCTATAATCCTGGGTTCAGATTTGAACAAACTGAGTTTGAGGAACCCTGATTTAAATTTAAATTTAAATTTGTAATGGTATAAAATTAATAAGCATTAATTAAAAAGTAGCCTGGCATATTTATCTAGAATTTAAAGGACAGGTCTGGACTGGGGATAAAATATTAATTATTACTGACACATAGATAGTTATGGTTGTGGGCTTAGAAGAGATTGAGCAGAAAACAGAGAGCGAGAAATATCAGCACTGAATAACAGGATAACCGAGGGTGAGTCTGCAAAACAGGTATGAGTCAAAACAAGAGCAAGGCATCACAGAAGCCATGAGAAGAGTGTTTTCCATCAAGGGGGCAATAGTCAGGCCGGGCACGCGCCTGTAATCCCGGCACTCTAGGAAGCTGAGGTGGGAGGACTGCTTGAGCTCAGGAGTTCAAGACCAGCCTGAGCAAGAATGAGACCCTGTCTCTACTAAAAATGCAAAACATTAGCCAGCTGTACAGCAGCTATTGTGGAGGCTGGCTGAAGCATGAGGATTACTTGAACCCAAGAGTTTGAAGTTGCAGTGAGCTAGTGATGATGCCACTGCACTCTAGTCTGGGTGACAGAGCAAGACTCTGTCTTTAAAAAAGAAAAAGAGGCAATGGTCAAAAATGTCAAAAGCTGCTGGGTTTAAGGGCACGGTTCAGCAGGATGCTACAGCCAGAAATCAGACTGCAGTGGGTAGAGGGGTGAGTAGGTGGTAAGCAAATGGGAGGCAATAAATATAGACAACTCTATCAAAATTTCTTGCTGTAAGGTAGGAAGAGAAAAGGTGACAGCTGTGGGGGTGGAGGAAGGGTTTAAGATAGGAAAAGCTTGAGCATGTCAAGAAGGAACAGATAGTCGGTATGTTATTCGGGAGAGGGGTTCCTGAGGAGGGAAAAGAATCTAAGTGGAGAAGCTAAAATAAAAGGAGAGGCTATCTGGGAAAGGAAGAGAAAGAGGCCAAACTAAATGGCCTTTACAGTCTCTTCTGACTTTATAAGCTCATGACCTAAAATTCCCTCTGGATAGGGTATTTGCATGTATGCATAATCTGTGCAAACTTATTCAAATATTCTGGTACAAATGGATCAGTCAAGCACATCCTAGCCCCTAATGACGCAGTTAATGTCCCCAGGTTTATGACTAAGTACAATCCCTGAGCAGAACCCATCCCTCAGAGAGCTTTTAGCTTAAAGCACACTGCAATACAGCACTGAACCAACCCTCTCTCTCCTTGCCAAACCCATCCCACCCGGGGATTCTCAAGGGGAAAGGAGGAAGTAAAATTGAAAACCCTGAAACTACAGCAACATCCTGCTGCATTCGAAGCGACTGTCATTCATAAAAACAAAACGCGACACCCCAAATCCATCCCCGATGCAGGCGAAAGCTGTTCCTGTCTGACCCGACAGCTGACAGGTCCCCCAGATGGCCTGAGTTTAACACTAAAAGTCGTTAGCACCCCTCCTCGGTCACGAGACCTTTTATTTGCGAGGAACCAGACGCGGGTTCCTGCGGGTCCTTCCCACCCCCTCGCCTGAATGCAGCAGACCGACCGCCCGCAGTCATTCCGGCGGCGCCACCTAAAGAGCCCCCCCCGAGGGGGTGCGGAGAAACCCCCCAGAGCCCGTGAGAAAGGATTCGGCCGGCCACGACCCTGTGGCTGCCTGGAGGACGAGGGAAACAAGCCCCGAGGGGTGGGAAGGAGGAGGAACGGAGGCGCAGCAAACATGAGTAACGGGGGGTCATCTCCCCTCGAGCGGGATGGAGTTTCTCAGGAGGGCTAATCCCCTGCACCGCCCCTTCTCCACTCAAGCCCCGCTCTAACCTCCCCGCCTTCCAGGGCCCCATTGCCCAGACCCACTCCTCCTCCCGTGGGGCTGTCTCGGTCTCGCAGCGACCGCGAGCCCGGCGCCCCCACCTCGAGCCTCAGCTTCCCGGCCGGCACTCACCCGGCCCGCCATCTTCGCGGACACGTCCTGCTCCGCGGCTGCTGCAGCTCTGCGTTCGGCAAAGCCCGCCCCCGCCACGCGTCCTTGCGCAGGCGCGCCGCCGCTGTGAGGCAACGCGCGGTCCCGGCCACGCCCCTGGTACCCCGCTCCGCGGGACGGGACGCGCGAGCTCGGCGGCCGTCGGGAGCGCGCGGAGCGGACGGCGGAAGGGTGCCATTTTGGAGCGCAGCTGCGGGTTCCCGGAGCTGTGACCGTGCTCTAGAGTACAGGTCGGGCCACCACGGACCTTGTGGCGCCTTCCGCGAGTCTCATCACACCGGGCCATTTGCGCCGGAATTGCGGCAAGGCCACTGAACCTTGTAGCCGCTTACCACTTTGCTAGCTGCCGTCCGCCCTGTAATGGCCATTTTGCTCTGTGTTCCAAGCTCGCTTAAATGAGATGGTATCCCGGAGCGCACCCAGCACCGCGACGGGCCTCCCCGAGAACATCAGTACCAAATAGTTTGTTCTGAATTCAAATTCTGCTCGCATTCAGGGTTTTCTGTGTAGACGTGCTTCTTTTCCTAGTTCCTGGAAATTGTCCATGTTGGGCATTTTTATTTGTTGCCAGGAAAACTCAAATACAGGTATTGGCTTCAAATTCCAAAGTGAATTGTGATTATTTTTATACATTATTAAATCTTTATTTTTATAAAGGCAGTTTATCTTTTTTCATTTCCCAGTGTTGTTTCATTTTAGACAACATATGGAACTTAAATAAAACATGCCCTTAATTCAGCCTTTTTAACTTCTGCATTTCCACAACACCATTTCTTCGCTAGAATCTCAGAATAGCTGACTTCAAGCACCCTGCAAGAAAGTTTCCACTGAATGGATTCTCTGATGCTTTTATTGACCCCAACATCTTGCATTTGTCTTCATATTTGCACAAGACAATAAGAAATACTAGGATTTATCTTTCATTTCTAATAGTTAATTAGGAAAAATAGGTTTGTTTTTTTTTTCCCCAACATGAGGAAAGAATTAGATGGGTATGCTGAGTGATTTTTTTTTTTTTCTTTCTTTATTTATTAATTTCTGCAAGGTGAATGAATGTATCAATGAATGAACACAGTCCCCTCCAGGGCAAAGTGAATGCATCAATGAATGGACACAGTCCATTCATGGAATTGAGGCCTAGGAAATTCACATGAAACTGACCTAGGCATAGGAAAGGGGGGGGTTCCACATTTAGTCCCAAGTGCAAAGTGAAGGAGACACCAAGACACAGGTGTCTCCTCTGCAGTTGTCTGGACTTTTTGGCTATTGGAGCCTCCGGTGGGGGTTGAAGTTCCCCCTCCTAGCCAGACATCGAGCCCGCTGGTTCTTTAGCTGGCTGCGCGGCACCGACACCACCAAGGAGGAGGCGGCAGATTGTAGTACAATTTCAACAGGGACCATCGCTTAGGGTGGGTGCCCTGGGACCCTACAGAGTTGTCCTGTTGAAGACACAGAGTTGTGTTGAAGTAAGGCAGCCAGGCTGTTATAAAGCCACGTTGAGTTGTCATTGATGCAGATGGCTCCTGGTTAGGAGCCTCTTCTTAAGTGAGGGAAATTTCTAGACAGGCCTGACAGTTGAGAGCTGAGAGCTGGGAACACATCTGCTGCAGAAAACATGAGTGTTCGGTCTACAGGGGCTGGGCCCACATTGCGACAGCCCCTTCGGTGCACTCCCTCTGCTACTCAAATCCTCTTTTCTACATAACTTCTGGGAACGGGTCCTCTGTGATTGTGCCCCTTTTCCATGGGGGACACTTGCAAGAGGGTGGTTAGGTGTGGTCTGTTTGACCCCCCTCGGCTCGAGGGGCCATAGAGGTTCCCCTTCAGCTCACATCTCTTCTGGTCTAGGTGCTTTATCTTTTGGGGTACTCAGACCCATATCTCTGGTCACCCTGCCCCTTCAGGCTATAACTGCTATGCTCATGAATTTATCTCCCAATTTGGGCAAAAGAATATGCTCAGAGGTACCAGAGATGGATCACCTGGGTACCAAATATATTCCTTCCTTCCCCATCACCTCCCAAAGATCAGAGTCACTTATTTTTATTTTTTATTTTTTTATTTCTTTGAGACAGAGTCTCACTATGTCACCCTTGGTAGAGTGCTGTGGCATCACAGCTTACAGCAACCTCAAACTCTTGGGCTTAAGCAATTCTCTTGCCTCAGCCTCCCAAGTAGCTGGGGCTACAGGTGCCCGCCACAAAGCCAGGCTATTTTTTGTTGCAGTTGTCATTGTTGTTTAGATGGCCCAGGCCAGGTTTGAACCTGCCACCTTCAGTGTATGTGGCTGGTGCCATAACCACTGTCCTATGGGCACTGAGCTCAGAGTCACTTATTCTTCATAGGATAATAATTTGTGCTCTGAGTCCTTTTAGCATAAAGACCCTGAAGTGCCTGAATATCAAGACATGGCATGAAAATTGCTGGGTCTTGGGTGGCGCCTGTGGCTCAGTGGGTAGAGTGCCTGCCCCATATACTGAGGGTGGTAGGTTCAAACCCGGTCCGGCCAAACTGCAACAGAAAAATAGCCAGGCGTTGTGGCAGGCTCCTGTAGTCCCAGCTACTCGGGAGGCTGAGGCAAGAGAATTGCCTAAGCCCAGGAGTTGGAAGTTGCTGTGAGCTGTGACGCCACAGCACTCTACTGAGGGTGATAGAGGTGATAGAGTGAGACTCTGTCTCTAAAAAAAAAAAATAAAATAAATACAAGAAAATTGCTGGGTCTCTTCTGGGAGCCAGGAACCACTAAACCTACAGAAACCAGAGTTGCAGGGATGGGAGGGACAAACTCTACAAGGAGGCCCCTGGGTGTGAGGCTAAGTGGCACGACCCATGCTTGCTCCTGGCTCCCAGCCCGCTGTGTTCTTTCCGTGCAGATGGACGTGGACTGCACCGTGTGTCCTCACAGAGGGCCCCCTCCTTTCAGGGGAGTGTGCTGAGCTGGCAGCTCAGCTGTGATGTCAGGTCCGCTCTGTCAGGCCTGCAGCTCCTGGCAGGGGCGCTGTGGGGGGTATGGAGGAGCCCACTGCCACACTTCTTTTGCTGTAAAGAGGGTCTCTTGGTTTGCTGGCTGTTATGCGTTGGGGCGTCAAATGGATTGAGAACCCTCCTGTGGTAGCACTGGCTGTTGCCCTGTAGGGAAGTCAAACCCATGCTCATGAATTTATCTCCCAATCCCACATATCTCGTGTTATGTGTCTGTTCCAGTCCAGATGAACGCCTGGAACGGTTTCTTTGAGGAACGGGGGTGTGGGATTGATGGAAGGTTGTGCATTCTGTAGTGATGGTAGGTAGGTCAGCCTTGGTGAGCCTTCTGGGGCCCTGTAGTCTTCATTCATTATGGCTACTTCATTCATGCTCCTCTAATTCAGCACTGGGCTGGTCAGTGACGGACACTGATTGATACCAGCTGGTTGACTGATAAGATTTGATTGTTGCATTTTCTCTTCTCTGTCGGGTGCTCTCTGGAGGATATTAACAGAATGCAAAGGTATTCACACTTCACGCCCATTCCCATAAGTGTGTCCACACGCTTTCCCCGCAGCCCTTGATCCTTCAATTTTTCTGCTATGAACCAGTTTACCGACTGGCCAAGCCATTTGCTACCACCCACATTTCCACACAAGGTACGTGACCAGGCCCGCTGCCTGCTGCTCTGCCCGTGAGTAAGATTTCTTTTCATTGCTAACTTTTAGGTCACCTAGGTATTGCAGATGCCATCTGTTTTTCACTTGCTCTCACGTAGTGAACCAAGCTCCCTCAGTGGTCACATGGGTCATCCAGGCATCCACAGGGCACACGAGAGCTCCAGGATACAGTGCTGGAGGACAGGGGGATCTAGAGCACAAGTCAATTTCTTGTCTTCATCTATTTAGTTAAAACCATATTACGCTGGGCACTGATATTTCTGGAAACATCCATTCATTTTAGGCCTGCATTGCCTTTTGTCTGCAATATTGTCTTGCTTCTGTATGTTTGTATGCTTTTGGAATTCATCCTCCCTGCAGGATTTATTTACATAGATAGGTTTTTTTTTTTTTTTTTTTGTAGAGACAGAGTCTTACTTTATCGCCCTTGGTAGAGTGCTGTGTCGTCATGCAGCTCACAGCAACCTCCAACTCCTGGGCTTCGGCGATTCTCTTGCCTCAGCCTCCCAAGTAGGACTACAGGCACTCACCACAACGCCCGGCTATTTTTCTGTTTTCCAGTTTGGCCGAGGCTGGGTTTGAACCTGCCACCTTCGGTATATGGGGCCGGTGCCCTACTCGATGAGCCACAGGTGCCGCCCATATATAGGTATTTTTACATTCAGTTTTTTTTTTTTTTTTGATTAATGTGAGGGTACATATGATTAGGTTACATTGTTTGCATTTGTAAATAATTGCAGTTGAGTCCTTCCCCTAGGTAGTGTGCCATGCACCCATACATGGTATCCATGAGGCGGGAACGTGGCAAACCGCCTGTTCCCTGGGGCACGAGTCATATTCTACCTGGCCTGCTTGCTCCCAATCCTGGAAGTACCATTTCCATCTAACTCTGGATAATGTGGTAAATGTATATTCATCCATTCTGAGTGAATAAAAACTTTTGGTTCCCCTTCCAGAAAAGACAGCAATGATGGAAAATAATACCTCCACCACATCAATGCCAGGTGTCATACCTGACCTACCAGCTGCAATCGGGGCTACTATTTGGGTGAGTTTATCAACCTTTGGGATCTCTCTGGAATTTATGGGAACTAGATTGGTGAATAAAATGATGATATGATATCACCTGCATCACCCCTGCAGGTCTTTAAAAGGGCACTAATCCCTGTGATTCTCTCAAGGAGATGATAGTGTTTTAACTTTCTGTCTAGGTGACAGGACAGGCAAGGCAGCTGCAGAGACTTTCACTTGGCCATCCTTCCAGCTACAATATTGGGGCTTACGCTTGAGGACAAGGAACCAGTGTTGGGCTTCTGCGAACTACCAAGTATATTTATACTGATATATATTTGAGGGCCAGGAAAATGACCATGTGGGGGTCCGTGTACCCAGTGGGGCCTTATGAATGGAATGGGCCAATGCTACATTTATTACCCGGCCTCAGATAGCATCCTTCAACAGGGAGGGGGCAATGACAATGCTGTGACTCCTTGGGTACCAATATCTCCTAGACTTTGTATCCTGCAATCCTCAAATGGTTCAGTATTTCCTTTTCCTCAACACATGATTGCCCAAGTGAATGCCTGAGGTCCTTTGTGGAAAGACTAGGGGAACAATTATCATTTACATTCATCATCATGTTTCAGGGTCCTTCTTCCTGGGGACACAGCCTCTACTTCATTGAATGGAGTTTGAGTCTAAAAACAGGGCAAGGGATTGTGTCTTTTATTGGCATGGCTGCCCTCAGTATCCTGATCTTTTGTCTTATTTGCTTATATTTTTTGTTTCTTTTTATTTTTTATTTATTTTATTTTATTTTTTGAGACAGAGCCTCAAGCTGTCACCCTGGATAGCATGCTGTGGTATCACAGCTCACAGCAACCTCCAATTCCTGGGCTCAAGCGAGTCTCTTGCCTCTGCCTCCCAAGTAGCTGGGACTATAGGTGCCCGCCACAATGCCTGGCCATTTTTTGGGTGCAACCGTCATTGTTGTTTGGTGGGCCTGGGCTGAATTCGAACCCGCCAGCTCAGGTGTACGTGGCTGGCGCCTTAGCCCGTTGAGCCACAGGCGCCAAGCCTGCTTATATTTTTTGGTTGTACAGATGGAACAAGGTCTTGGTTGGCATCTATCTACTTTGCTCAAGGGGTGCATGTTTTATTAACTATCTTCATAACTCTATGTCCACCTAGCTTACCACTAATTATGACAATACCCTGACTTATCTCTGATAGATAGGTAGTGGCACCTGGCTTTTATAATTTTGGAATCGTGTCTTCTCCATTGCTACCAGTGAAACCAGTTTGGTACTATCATCCCATTGCTACCAGTGAAACTACTTTGGTACTGTCATCCTGTACCATCAGTTGTGGCCTGTGGATGAGCGCTACCAATGATCTTCTCAATGGTGCTGGTGCCTCTCTTACCAGTATGTCTTTTATTCCTTTGGAGAATGGAGTTATGTTTGGGCCCTTCTATAGAAATAGTTATCTGGTGGGTTTTCTGACTTAGAGTTTACCTACTCTAGCATTGTCACTTATGTGACCCTTCCTTTGCTGTCTGCCATGGGATTTCTGACAAATCTGCTTCACTAAGCATGGGCCACCACTTTCTCTAAGCCCTGAGAGTCATCCTGGCAGCATATTAACACCACGTCCAAGGGCACTGCCAGGGTAAACCCTATATCCTAACCAAACTTAACCAAAGTTGATGAACTTTTCCATAGGTCTGACCCAGCCCCACTGATTCCCGTATTTATTCTGCTGGCTACTGTCAGGATGTAGGCTACATCCTGCAGTTCCTTTGGGATTAGTCTCTTTTCTCCTTTAGCAAGCCTCCCTCTTCCTTGGATCAGTAATGTGACTTAACCCTGGTTAATGATGCCAGGGAAGGGGAAATGAGACCCTGGAAGGGGGCACTTGTTTTTTGGCAGGAAGGGGCCTCCATATGGTCTTTGAACAAGGGAGAAGTATTTGTCCTCAATAGGGAAGAGTGAAGTCCTGCTGTAGGCTTGGAAAACTGAGATTTATAATATGTCATCCTAGATGACTTCTATCCTGTATCTTAGATTCCTATTTTTTGCCAATCATAGTCTTGACCTTGGCATACAAGATTTCTCTAGGTTGAGAATTCAACTTTCTTTGGAACTTTGTTCCTCAGCTTTCTCTGCTCTCCAGTTGCAGGAGATAAGGTTCTGCCAAGGAGACTCTCAGGCTTTCATACTTAGTTGTTTATTTTTCTCCCGAGACTATAGATTTTAAAAAATTGAGTCTAATTCATGTACCATAAAATTCACCCTTTAATGTGTACAATTCTGTTTTTAGCATATTCACAAAGTTGTACAACCATCATTGTAATATCCAAAGTATTTCCATTTCTCCAGGGAGAAACCCTGAGCTCATTAGTGATCACTCATTCCCTCCTCTTCCCAGTTCCTGAAAACCGCATTTTATCTCTGTGGATTTGCCTATTCTGAACGTTTCACATAGATGTTTTCACACAACATGTGGCCTTTTGCATCTAGCTTCTTTCACTCGGGAGAATGTTGTCAGGGTTCATCCATGAAGCCTATATCAGTACTTCACTCTTTTCTATGACTGAATAATATTCCACTTTATGGGTGTACCACCTTTTATTTTTCCATTCGTCAGTTGATGGACAATTGGGTTGTTTCTACATTTTGGCTATTATGAATGATGAATGCAGCTATGAACATTGATGTACATGTTTTTTTTTTTTCTTTTTTTTGGGTTCGAACCCATCACCCTCGGTATATGTGGCCAGCGCCCTACCCACTGAGCCACAGGTGCCACCTGAGGCCCAGATAATTTTAGAGATGAGGTATTTTTTTGATTCTCTTGGGCATATACCTAGGAGTAGAGATGCTGGGTCATATGGCAACTCTATGTTAGACTTTGTTTAACCTAAACAAAGTCCTATTAGACCTGCTGTACTGTTTTCCAAAATAGCTTTATGATCTTACATTTCTAACAGTGATATAAGAAAGTTCCAGTTTCTTTACATACATCATGGCCAACACTTGGTATAGTCTGTGCTTTTTACTTATTTATTTATTTTTTGGTTGTGTTAAATATTTTAATGTTATAATGCTGTATTTCTCAGGATCACATTTGTTTTTATTGAGGTTTGTAATTTTAACTACTTCTTACACTGGAAAGTGGTAACACACTGCTACTACAGCTTGGGTGCTAGTGACCAGCCACATCCCAATAATAAGAAATCAGAACTGCTGCCAGCTGGATGGAACAACAATAAAGACCTCTATGTCCTCTGGTATGAGACTAAGGATGGGTCCAGAAAGCTCCTTGCAAAAGCTGTCACCGTGGAGAGCAGCATGATCATTAATGTGCTGGAATATGGCACACAGCAAGGGCAGACTTGACCCCAAACTTAGATGATTATATCAATGCAGAACACGTGGGTGACTTCCACAGGACGTACAAGAACAGTGAAGAGCTTCGGTCTCATATTTTTTCTTACACCCCAGTGTAAGAAGCAGACAAGCGCGTCCTGTGTGCAGGTGATGGCCGGCACTGCAGATGCGAACAGTACTTCCAGGCCCGCCATGAGCAGCGCCCGAGGCTCCTGTGTGCGGAGGAATGGAGGGGGGAATGCTGTGAGCCGGGTCAGCTCTCCGAATGGCTGTAACTCCATTCTGCTCTTCTGTCCACATACTTAGCTGTAAATGAATGATTTATAACATCAGCTTTTCATTTTCTGGTTCTCAAGAGGATCATTTGTCCCTAGAAAGTGTCATCTAATTCTGTTTTCCTTAGAATTTCTACTTCCCTCAGATTCTTGCGGTCCTGATATGGTTCTTTCCACTGTTATATCATCCTAGATGGATACTGGTGAAAGTAGCATTTACACTATGTGCTTTGATCAAGCTTTCTTAGAATCCAGTTGCATCCATATTAGTTTGCTTTCTTCTGGTATATGTTGGGTGGATGAGGGGGAGGTGTATGGAGGACCCGAGGTGTTTGGACTGCACCATCAGTGATAAAGTCTACCTTGTCAGCCAACTAGAGAACAGCAAACACCAACATCCCATCATAGCATGCTCTTTTTCACAAGACCGTTGGGACTAACTGACACAGACTCTGGAGATTAGCACGCAAGAAACTTACTGTGAGGTACCTTTGGGGCTAACATTTTTTTGTGGAAGGATAGGAAGAGGATGGGACAGAGGGAGAAGGTAGGCTGGGATTTAGTCTCCACATAGCCTCAGCAAACTTCGCAGGGCTTCAGAAGTTGGCATGGCTCTTCAGAGTTGTCCTAAATTGGGGTGAGAGGACCATTATTAATATCCTGTATTGACACGTCATTTTATGGGGCTGTATTTATGAGTGGAATAGTTATCTTCAGCTGGAGGCAATTCCTGGAGAGAGATTTGAGCTGAGGGCTTTCTGCCAGCACCACTTCTAGCCACCAGGGAATAAACCTTTCTGTCATGAGAGATTTGGGTACCCATCACATAATGCACTATAATGATCAATTAGCTAGCAAATGTAATTTCAATGATATGTGTGAGACAGTGACAGTCTTCCATTTTTCTTTTCCCATTGACATGAAAGAGGGAGTTAGAGAGCAGGAAGGCGTCAGGCCCTGTAGGTAGCATGGGACCACATCTGATGAGATAGCAGAGAAAGGTAAAGCTGTTGAAACACTTCTCTAATTGTAATTGGGTTTCGCTTTTATTCAACTGTGAAGAAACAGAAGTAGAAGGCTGCATTTTCTTGTTATTACTATTTGTTTTTGTTCTTCAGAAGTTTAGCAGAGAGCTCACCTAAGCTTTCAACACTAGGGTAACTTTTCATGATTTTAGGAGATTTTAAAATATAAATGAAAAACCTTTATTGGCTCAGCACTCAGAGCTCAGTGGTTAGGGCACCAGCCACATACACTGAGACAGGCGGGTTCAAACTCGGCCCGGGCCTGAAAACAACAATGATAACTACAACAAAAAAAATAGCCGGGGGTGGCGCCGGTGGCTAAAAGGAGCTGGGGGGTGGCCCAATATGCCAGCGGTGGTGGGTTAATACCCAGCCCCGGCCAAAAGCTGCAAAAAAAAAAAAAAAAAAAAAAAGCCAGGCATTATGTCAGGCCCCTGTAGTCCTAGTTACTTGGGAGACTGAGGCAAGAGAATTGCTTAAACCCAAGAGTTTGAGGTTGCTGTGAGCTGTGACGCCATGGCATTCTACCACGGGTGACAAAGTAAGACTGTGTCTCAAAAACAAAAAAAAAAAACCAAGCCAAAACACAACCCTTTACTTTTTGTCTTCATACAATGGCTCATGCCTGTAATCCTAGCCTTCTGGGAAGCTGAGGCAGGTGGATTTCTTGAGCTCAGGAGTTGGAGACCAGCCTGAGCAAGAGCGAGACCTCATCTCTACTAAAAATAGAAAAACTAGTCACATGTTGTGGCAGGTACCCATAGTCCCAGCTACTCAGGAGGCTGAGGCAAGAGGATTGCTCAAGCCCAAGAGTTTGAGGTTGCTGTGAGCTATGACACCATGGTACTTTACCCAGGGTGACCCTGTCTCAAAACACAAAACAAAACCAACAAAAGCGTTTATTTTCAGAGGATTGTCATCTGAGGGGCCATTTTGTTGACACTCACTAGGGGTGTCAGTGGGATGTGTTTATGGCTGCAGTACATTGGCTCTCTGGGGTGCACGCTCTGAGAGCCTGTCTATTACACACAGTGTGCACCAGGGAGAATCCGTGGGGTCAGATCTAGGAAGAGAGGTGGCAGAAGCAGGTTGACAGGGGGAGGGGTCCAGCTGTGGTACAGGCCCAGCCTGGCAGCCACATCTGACTCCATAGGGAACTTGGGAGCTAAAAAGATCTGGTGGAGGTGTCTTGCACTAGACCAGCGTTCCCTATCCTTTTTCTCTTGAGCAGATGTTGGATGTGGCCTGCCTCTGAAAGATTAAGATTTTGGGTGGGAGGGTGCTCTGAGGCTGAAGCTGAGATGATCCCCCAAGGGGCTGAAAGCAAAGGCTGCACACTCCATAGCTCGGGCTGTCAGATGTTCCTAGAACTTTCTCAATGTCACACGGCTCGTATGTGGTAAGGAATCTAGGATTCCTGACTCCCACATGCTGCCTCTCACTTCATGTGACTGCACAGCGGGGTCAGCACCAAGCTTGCCAATATGCTCTTCAGCCTTGTTCTTGGCAAGCAGTGGCTGAGTGATGTGGACTTCATGTGAAAGTAATAGCTTTGAAAAACCTCAGGTGGCCTAGGTTTAGCAGAGTAAGTTCCAGGATTGGCTGAATCAAAGCATTCCTGGCGTGGAGTCATTGCTAATCCACCAAGTTCTCCCAGACAATTTATCATAAATCAGAAGGGACACTGAACTGGCCAGCTCGCTTCCCATTTTTGTGCATTTCCAGGGTGAATACTGAGTTTGGCATCTCCCTGGCTCCCTTCGCTGCCTTGAGTATGTCAGTCTTGATCTAAAAATAGCTTGTATCCTACCAGGGTCAATGTGGGTTGACTAAAGTTCAAGTTCTCTGCAACTCTGAGGAGGGTGGAGAGGAGGACGAAGGGAATCATTAAAGAAATGAATAGATTTTACATGGAGTTAACATGGATGGCTTTGTCTGAGCTTTAGAAAACAAAAGTCATTGCTTCTGGAAGGCCAGGTTAAGAGAAGAGATTACTTGTTAAGTTTTAAGAAAGCAAGTAGCTGTTATGCAGCTGTGTAGGGACAAAAGGGGATAGACAATGATGAATGGCTGAAGGGACAGCGTGGAGGCACAGCGAAGAACCGTCCAGGAGTCAAAACCTCTGGATTCTTGTTCTGATTTTTCTTCTTACCAGAATGTGCCTTTGGGTCAAATTCTTTATCTCTCTTGGTTTTAGTTTTTCCAATCTTTAAAATGGTTCTGATGGTGTCTAATTTGCCTTGTTCCATTGGTTGTTATAGGGAACAAATAAAAGCATGGATTTCAATGTGTGATGTTCCATATAAAAAAGAATGAATTTTGGGCAGCGCCTGTGGCTCAGTGGGTAGGGTGCCAGCCTCATAACTGAGGGTTCAACTGAGTTTGAACCCAGCCCCAGCCAAACTGCAACAAAAAAATAGCCGGGTGTTGTGGCAGGTGCCTGTAGTCCTAGCTACTCGGGATGCTGAGGCAAGAGAATCGCCTAAGCCCAGGAGTTGAAGGTTGCTGTGAGCTGTGATGCCACAGCACTCTACTGAGGGTGATAAAATGAGACTCTCTTAACAAAAAAAAGAATGAATTTCTCAGGTTCTCACACATGAATCCTATAGCTTTGGGCAATTCTCGTGACTCTGAGATATAAACGAAATGAATAGTAGAGTTTGGAAGGTCATGTATCATGGATGTCCTAATTATCTTGGGAAGGGTGGGTTGGAAAAATAACATTCCTTTAGGGTGTAGTTTTTTTTTTTTTTTTTTTTAAGATTGCAGGAGTCTTGGCTCATCTATTCCTTTGGAAGTCCTCTTGAAATTTAGAATTCACTGGATCTTTATAGTTGGCCTGAGACCTGTGCTGCCTCAACTGTTAGACAAAATGAAGTTCCCTTGAAGCAACTGAAAGTTCAGGAAATGAGTCAAGATGACTACGAGTTGCTAGTGTGCAACATGACATGGATCCAATGAAAACATATTCTTAGTATAGGAATTTGTTAAGGTTTGAGAACAAGCTCACATATTTTGTGAAAATTCAGTCAAGCAGTGATAATATTGAGGCAGAGTTTCACTATGTCACCCTCAGTGGAGTGCTATGGTATCACAGCTCACAGCAACTTCAAACTCTTGGGCTTAAGAGATTCTCTTGCCTCAGTCTCCCAAGTAGCTGGGACTATTGGTGCCTGCCACAACACCTGGCTATGTTTTTTTTTTGTTGCAGTTGTCATTGTTGCTGTAGATGGCCCAGGCTGGTTTTGAACCCGCCAGTCTTGGTGTATGTAGCCGGCATCTTCCCCACTGAGCCATATATTCTCATATTCTTGCCGTGGACTATAACTAAAGAACTAGAAGGAAGAATGAAAGGTCGAATAGTAGATGCCAAAAAGTATTTCGTCTGTTCCAATTTTCAAGAACAAGTGACATTTTTTTTTGGTCACAAATCTTACAGGTTTAACTATTAAACTTATCACAAACTTAAACTCTGGTGCTAATATGGTTTGTATCTTCTTTAGCTTTGGGGAAAACTCAGGAGGGTATTGACTATACTACCACCAAGTTCTGGCTCAATACTTTTCACATTGCCAAAGTGGACTAGTTGAAAGAAAGTGATAGTTCTATACATTTAAAAAAAATTCTTTAAAGAAACATTTTAAAGTGGTTGTAGGACTTTGCATAAAGGACTAGTTATATAAGGTAATGACTTAAAAAATACTGTCATTCAATGATTACATTAGGTAGTTGTAATGTGCGCTTTACTGATTAAATTAGGTGCTATGTCAAGCAGAGACAAAATTGTTCGATACAGCACCTAATATAATAAAATATTTAATAAGTCACTGTTAAATTGCCTTGGAAATGAATTCTTACTTGTTTGGATCTTTATTAGGGAAGGGCACTTATGCCATACAATAGAAATGAAGACATATTGCAAAGTTAAGCAAAGCCCTGGAGAATATTTTTCATTTCTTTCTTTTTTTTTTTTGGATAGGACCTTTATTGAGCTTATCCATCAGAGCATCAATAATGTCTATATAAAACCAAATGTTTGTTACTGTAACTTCTGCATCACAATAAAATTCAAACAGTTTTTAAAAAACTGTCAACTCAGTTAAAACCCACTACTTCAAAATGAATAGCTTCTTTGAAGACCTAGTAAGACTTAAATATGGTCAACATGGCATATGGCCTGTGGGCCACATGAGGATTGAGTGAGGACTTTTTTGCTTATCTGTGGTGGTGGATATCATAAAAACTACGCATGGACAGACATTTTTATTTTGCTCATCAGCTTTCTTTAGAGTTTGTGTATTCTGGGGCGGCACCTGTGGCTCAAAGGAGTAAGGCGCCAGCCCCATATATCAGAGGTGGTGGGTTCAAACTCAGCCCTGGCCAAAAACTGCAAAAAAAAAAAAAAAAAAGGAAAGTTAGAGTTTGTGTATTCTTTTTTTTTCAGGGCAAAACTTTTTATTGTCATAATCAAAAAGCAAGTGTGCTATAAAAGAAAGTGAACCTGAGGAAGAAGAAAGGTCAGGGTAGCCTCAGATGTCTCACTTTTGGATGCCTATAGAAGATAATGGAATAAAGTTTTCAAAGTACAGGGTCTCCATAAAGTTCATGTGCAATTAAAAATAGCCAACTGGTTTCAATTGAACACAAACTTTATGGACACCCTGTATTTTCTTTTCTTTCTTTCTTTTTTTTAATTAAGTCATAGCTGTGTACATTAATGAAATTATGGGGTACACTGTGCTGGTTTTATATACAATTTGAAATACTTTCATCAAACTGGTTAACATAGCCTTCACCACATTTCTTGGTTATTGTGTTAAGATATTTATATTCTACGCCTAGTAGATTTAACATGTACCGTTGTAAAACGCACCACAGGTGTGGTCCCACCAACTACCCTCCCTCCACCCGTACTCCCCCTCCCCTCCCTTCTCTCTCCTCTTTCTCCTTCATCTTGGGCTATAGTTGGGTTATAGCTTTCATATGGAAGTGTGGGCGCTTATAAATTAGTTTCATAGTAGGGCTGAGTACATTGGATACTTTTTCTTCCATTCTTGAAATGGAAGGAATCCACTTTGCTAAGAAGAATATGTTCCAGTTTCATCCATGTAAACATGAAAGACTGCATCTTTCTTTAAGACTGCATAGTATTCCATGGTGTACATATACCACAACTTATTAATCCATTCATGGGTTGATGGGCACTTGGGCTTCTTCCATGACTTAGCAATTATGAATTGGGCTGCAATAAACATTCTGGTGCAAATATATTTGTTATAATGTGATTTTTGGTCCTCTGGATATATACCTAATAGAGGAATTGAAGGATTGAATGGCAGGTCTATTTTTAGATCCCTAAGTGATCTCCAAACATTTTTCTAAAAGGAACATACTAGTGTGCATTCCCACCAGCAGTGCAGAAGTGTTCCCTTTTCTCCACATCTATGCCAACATCAATGGTTTTGGGATTTTGTGATGTGAGCTAATCTTACTGGAGTTAGGTGATATCTCAAAGTAGTTTTGATTTGCATTTCTCTGATGATTAAGGATGGTAAGCATTTTTTCATGTGTCCGTAGGCCGTGCGCCTGTCTTCTTTGGAGAAGTTTCTCTTCAAGTCCTTTGCCCGCCCTGAGGCGGGATCACTTGTTCTTTTCTTGCTAATACGTTTGAGTTCTCTGTGGATTCTGGTTATTAAATCTTTGTTGGAGGCATAACCTGCAAATATCTTCTCCCATTCTGAGGGCTGTCTGCTTGCTTTACTTACTATGTTCTTGGCTGTGCAGAAGCTTTTTAGTTTGATCAGATCACAGTAATGTATTTTTGGTGTTTCAATTGCCCAAGGGCTCCTTTTCATAAATTATTCACCCAGGCCGATTTCTTCAA